>LUCM01006102.1:0-49620 GCA_008360955.1 Fasciolopsis buskii
GGCCAGCCTGCATTAAAGTGCGCACATTGAAGGAACCGAGATTCAAAGGCTAACAATGCTTATGAAAATGTGAGCTAGCCGATTGAAAACCACCTGTCACCCCACTTAAGAACGAATCGTTTCGAGTATCGGGCGTGTTATCAATGAGGACACTGGATAGGCAGAGCGGGTAGAAGGGGCAGAGATTGGGTTGGAGACAGAAGACAGGTTGAATACAAAATGCTTTGAGATTGCGATTTGGGGTGTGCATGTTGTAATTTGGGCAGTGTATCAGCGGATGCGTATACCTGGCGTGCGTTAACAGCTGCGAGCCGGTAATGTGCTTCCGGGAATGTATTATGAACTCCAAATTATGCTATGTATATATATATACATATATATATATATTTGTATACTGAGTTAGTTGGTTGTTCCATCAGACCTTGCACAAGTCCTTGGTCAAAGACTTGATCTGCAAGGTTGCACAACGAAACACTGCTGTCCGGAACTGTTAAAGGCTTATGACTGGTAGTGCACTTGGCCAGTTCATTTCGGGTATCTAACGCTTTCCGTGAGTTCCAGAAGAGCTGCCAACGGATGAATTCGTACGTCGTTGGTAATGTATAGTTTCTAGAATGCAGATGAAAAGCCAAGGTCTTATTCAATGGCATACCAAGCTTATTACGCCTGTGACACCGAGAACCCATTATGGTATTTTAGAGGAAGAACGTTTGCTAGGTGGAAACCCTGAACGTCCTGAACACCGACGCTGCTTATGATCCCTCTTTTATCCCTCCTGTCGTCATTCTCTCTTTCGCCGCTTGGGAATGCACCGAGTAGAATACAGTTCTAATCTTCACGTATACCGAGGACTCAGGCCCTAGTTTAAAATCGTTTTGCGGATTTCCTAATAGAAAATGTTCACAGTTCCCATCAGTCCTCCGCAAGTTATTTTTCTTCATAAGGTTACAATTAAGGATTTGCGTTCAAAAGCCATTATTCTTGGTATCTTTGTCCTAATTTGTATACCCCTACGTTCTCTTTCAGTTTGGTCATTTTCTCGCATGTTATCCATAATTAGTTCAACACACGCAACATGGCAAGATTTGAACTTCGCCGACTTTCAAGTTCGTTTATTTGTCATTCGTTTACTTGACTACTAACAACAGAAGACTCTTGAAACCACTGTAGTTGACCTTGCTGCAAATCGTGAGAAAGGGGAAACTAGTCGCAACGAACTGGTGAAACAAACGAAAGAGTTTCGGAAAACTGCTCCCGAGGTAAACTCATCGGTTGTCATGCTTATTTGGGACAGGATGTGCGCAAATCTGTGCTGGCTTTGCTCAAGGCGTTTCAAACAGAAATAGACGCCTCAAGAAAACGATGCCAGTTCGCCGAAGAAGCGTACATGAAGGTTTATGAGAAACTGATGGACTTACCTGGTGAGTTGCACGCCACTTATTTTCATCGCCGAAGATCCCACAATGGCGCTGGCTGAAGTTCAAAGTATGCGAAAACGTGCTAACAACGCAATGGAGTTGGAAGCTGAAATACGAAGACTGAAAGAATTGAATGATCAACTAAAAGCCGATGCCAATTCACTGCGACCACTGGGTGCGTAATATGATTTAACGTGTGATTGCACTATCAGAGCAAGAAAACAAAAGACTTCAAAAATTGGTTACTGAAATGACCGACAATGTGGGTTCACGTCTGGAGTCGGCGACGGCTAAGATTAAAGAAGAGTCAGAGAGAGTTTTGATTGAGAAAGAAAACGCACTTATACTACTGAAAGCGGAAACCACTGATAAGTTGAACGCAATGGAAGAAAAATGCACCTCTCTCACAAAGGGTCAGTCTCAACATCTGTTTAAACGCTTGCTCAGTTGTTTATTCTCTGTCGTTATAATCTAAGTAGTATTTTATCTTCAGTTATATTGCAATTGTATTCTAAGATGATATTTCGTTTACTTCACGAAACGGTTGACAAATCTAAGTGGAACTAATTCTTTCTAGGATTGTCTGCATAATTATTAGCTCCTTTAACTCGTAGCATTTGATTTCATCATTTGGCCCATTTTTATGACACGCCTGGAACATGAGTTGAATGGAAGCTGCATGGCCCATGGCCGTTAGGGCTCATTACACAGGAGAAGAACCGGCACTCTTGAATCTGAGACAGTACCACACGAGGTCCCAGTAATTCAGATGTGTCAGTGGCGAATAAGCTGTCTACCACCAGTTTTGGTTCATGATATCGAGTGTGTCAAAAAGGCGGCTTGTTAAGATCCAGGCTCAGGTTATTTTTTCACTGCAGCATATCAAGGTGCTTTTCCAGAGTGTGCAGTTATTGGTTTCACCAGCCAAGGACGGCAGTGATCAGTGAGGCTCGCCCTGCTGTTTAATGCTAGACGACGACGACCACGATAATAATGATGGTCGATCAAGAGTGCAGTCGAATAAGTTGCCATCGTGCGGCTCGTTGCCACCCATGTCTACGACCTGACAGAAGCTGAGTACTGCTCCGAGGGATTAATTTCATGCCACGGCCAGTGTGCAAACAACACTCTTGAGACTAGTTTATGCATATCACAGCATTCCTTACATTTTTTATAACATGCATCATGCATGGGTGTGGTGGAATGAGCATGCTTCGTAGCCGTTGGGGTCCACTACCCAGGGTGTATGGGGAGAACGGCAACCTTGATCTTGAAACTTGAGGTAGCGTTGAACCACTTAAAGTCCTAATACGTCAGGTGTGCTAGTGAATCGGGTGGTATTGCGCCAACATTAGTCGAATTTATGTCAAAGGTATTCCCACAGAAAGACTGGTTTCTTTTCCACGAATACTTGGTAGCAGGCTTCTGCTCGTAATTAGCAGGGTAATGCACAGATAATCAATGCACCCGACACTACACGCGCTCGGAAGTGTCAGTGTGGGATGAGTCACGTTTCAGAACTATGTGAACTAACTGAATGATGTTTCAGCAAGCCAATCGAATGACAGTGTCAGATAGTTTCGATTCTTGTCATTTTATCGAAACAAAATGAGAAATGGAATAGCGGTGGAAATCTACCGAGTCGGTCACTTGTTGCAGTGGCTTTAGAACTCCAAAACTACCCATCTCGCTGGAATGAGAAGTAACCACTGTTGCATTCAGTTTGTCCTTGTTTCAATCCTGTATCTCCAGTTGCGTCATTTCTATAGCGCTCTTATTTGTTGGGGTTAGACGGCAGTTCGCTGTCGCCTGGCTCGTTTTCACGACTAAACTACTGAGACGTAATCGACTCCTATTATATCTTATGGGCAGTCTAAATGCATCGAAAGCTTTGGACACAATCTACTGGGCTTGACTACCTGATCACCGTAAGCAATAACAGATTAGATAATGAACAATTATTCATCATCCATAAATGAAATCAGTGTATAGTGCTGTTGTTTTTTACTGGTAAATCAATGTCGCATGATAAATAATCCTCTGTATTCTTGATAGGATATGGTGAGATAACTTTGTCAACAACTCAAAGATTAGACTTAAAGTATCGGTTCCTACGGTCAACCCTAAACATGAACAGATTAAGATGGTTCGGACGTGCTTTTCGTTTGCTCACTGAGCGGCTGTTTCGTTGTACTTTGCTGTCCGAGTGAAGTATTGTTTGTAATAAGGATGCATTACATCTACCAACAACTCTGTTGTTAACATTATATCATTCACACTTAAAACCAATACGTGGCGCACCGATTTTTCGATACACTGCTCTCATCATTTGGTCCTGATATTTACAAGGGGTGGTTGTTCGATCACGTGGCAGCAAAGTGACCAATGTACTGCCTCATGTAGTCCCAGTTAGACTACCGGTTTGGGATCCACGAGTGATTAAAGATAATAAATGATAGGACTCAGTGCCGCATTCGGTGGCATTCTCGCATTCGAAGTCCTTTCTCCTCTGTGACGCTTCAACTTGTTACCTTACAGCTGGTCTTCTGCCGTTTCTCACCCTTTTGAGTGGACAGTTTTGCGATATGGCAATCAGAACCACAGTACGATGACGCAAGGTCAATATTTAAAAATGAGCCGAACTAAACTAACGCTTCTGTACAACAAAGCCGTTAGACTTCTCGGTAGTTCCGTGTTGATTTCCACTGTGTGAAATCAATAGCTCAATAGGTTATGCTATTTCGTTATTCCAACTCCATTCATCCATCCGTGTGCGAAACATACTACTGAGGAGAAAAAACAATATTTTCGGGCCTTGTGTCCCCTTTATGAAGGTCAGCCTTGCCTGACCGACGAAAATCCTCCAAAGAATCACCATGTGATTATTGACGATTCAGATAAAATTCTAGTGAGAATCCATTCAACAATGATGTGAGTTCCGTTGAATATGAATTGGTTCTGGGTACCAAAATCGACTTACTTCCAACAGCAATTTCCATGCACAGATAGCGTGATACTCTTTAGGAATCTCTGAACTTGGCTGCCCATTGTCTCTGAGGAGCATACAAATAAAACACTTTCTTTGTATTTATTGGGTACTGCCTGCCACTTGCAGTAAAGGTGTGATTTTTTTGTATTATCATCCTTTCTCTCATTCGTTTACACTGCCACTTTCCGTTGTTCTGTTGGGCTTACTGATTCACATTCAACATGTGATAAATTATCATCTCTGTGCAAATTCGTTTTTTGATTTTATCCATTCATCTGACTGAGCACTGTTATATATCGAAGTTAGATAAGAACTTGAAACACGAGTACGAGTTTTTAGCTGATGGTTACAGTAATAATAATAATAGTAATAATAATCATGAAATAATTCACCATGTGATATCGTCGTTTAACTGACCGTTAGAAAAGCATGGAAGCACTGTACAGCTGTTTCATCCAGCTTGTAAGGAATCATCAGCAGTGCATATCCACCGCGCCCGAACTGGGACGCGAACCCGGGACGAACGATTGTGGGTCGAACGCCTTAGCCATTACGCTACTGGACAGGCTCTGAACGGTTTGTTGAACTTCAACACATGATGATGTTGCACCTGTCCGTCAGTAATAATAATAATAATAATAGTAATAATAATAATCAGTAGATTTTTTGTTCGCGTGTTTGGAAAAGCCTCGGTCATGTAGTAGTCTTACTCGCTTAATTTTCACCGATGCTGTTCTCATGGTTTGTAGTAAAACATCAACCACCTAACTATTATTCATTTCATGTTTCAAACAATGTCTCGCCTACTTCGAGCCGTGCCGCTATACGAATGCTGATGATAGTACTGTAAGATTTTAGTCATACGCAAGATTTTTTTCCAAGTGAGACAAGCTCTCACTGAGTAGACGGTCTTCTTTCTTTAAACAGCCTTGGAACTTGCGCAATCCGAGGTGTTCAAATTGAAACTACAGCAAGATAAATCAGATGTGGGCAGGTTTGTTTGGTTGTTCCGGCTTAACTGGTTTACCGAGCAATATTTTCAGATCATCGGAAGTGGAGTTGTTAGTTGATGAATTGGACAAAGCTCATGCTGTAAGTCTTTCTTTCTGTACTCAATTATCCTGTGATTTCCCGCCAGTTGTCGCCTTCACGCACTCGTTTACTCGTCCAGGCCTTACTATTCATTACACCATTCCTGTATAGGGTTCTCAAGTTGCAGAAAAACTAAGCAAACATTGACCAGGCTACTTTACGTTATGCTAAACGGCTCCACATACCAATCGTAGCCGTTAGTTGGTTGTTATTCATCATCTTTCATCGTTAACCTAGTAACGGATTTGGAAATGTTGATGATCTTAAGGGTTCATCGTTCTTTCGTCATTGGTGCCCAATATGAAATCCACAGAAATGGCGGATTCGATTTTGTTTTTCACGCAATGCACGTTTGAAGAAGATACAATCAGTATCGTCGTTCAAGGTCCAGCAGCTATGCGCACGCACGCATACATGCACGCGTACGTACATACATACGTTTAGAAGCTTTAATAAATGGTGTGTAGATATAGAAGTGATATCGAAATCAGATTTTGATAACAACAATGCACACATTTGCCAAATTGTCTGACAGAACAACCGGGCACGTATGCCTGGGTAAGCAGTTGTGCGTTCCCGGGAATCTTTGTTTATCCCTTTGCATTATATATGTTAGAGTTGAGAAGGCGTACACTGAGTCTTATGTATATATATATGTGTATATAAATGTATATATATATATTGTCTGAGGTGAAAATAGCCACATACTCCAGTTACTGATTGCTATATTAAACTAATCAAAATACGAACAATCGATTACCAGTATTTGTTGGTGCTGTATTTCTGGTAATGAATATACCACATTTTTGTGAATAAATCTCACTTTACTCTTTCCGGGGAGCTCGTAATGCGTCATGATTTAGATATAAAGATTGTGACTCGAAGAAGGTATGCGCCCATTAAGTAATAACAGCTCGTCAAAAACATCGTTACTACTTGTTGAGTAATGGATATGCGAACATAAGTTTTTTTGTTCTTTAGGGCTTTAAATAGTGCAGCGAAAAGTTCACATGATGCCTGTGGCATGCGTTTCTGTAATCGATGAGAACCTTCGATTGAAAGGTGACTAATAAAATGTGTTCACTCTTCAGAATTGGTTTAAAGTCACTTGTGTCTATCGTGATGTCTGTTTGTACGAATCACTGGTATAATCAAACGTTTTAAAGAGATTTTACCAACTGCGGTGTAAATAGCATAAAATCTCAACCGTTAAACAGTCCGAAGTCGATGGAGTCAGACTCCTTGATTGGCGTTGTCGCGTTGCCGAATTGGCACAATTACGGAGACGCATATAGGACACGGCGTCAACGCTAAACGTGGCGTAACACAATAGTGCATATAAACTGTGCGACTCAGTAACTGAGGACACGAGACGTGAAGTTAGGCATCCCACTAGCTGGTTAGAGGACACGGAGACAAGCAACACGAATTTAATGATCTCGGTCAAGTCAACGAGTAAGCGGCGTAGAAAGGTCCTACGCATAAGGAGCTCTAGCGTACATATAAAATTAGTTAGCCAGGGGAGATTGACCTTGCAATTTCGTGTAGAAATGCGACAACCAGCCAGTCAAAGAAAAGCGATGTCCGAAGCAAAAATTCGGCTGATCAATCACAATCTAATATACGTCTTTACGGTAAGTGAACATGCGTAGCAATTTCAGGGCCTACGATTTATGGGGACTTTGCTGTTTCCACAGCAAGTGTCTGCAGACTGCCCTCGCAACATGGTCGGAGACGTTAGTTTATATGCCATGGTGGTGCAACCAATGAAATGTGTTCATAGCGTCTCATCTACATGATTCCCTTACTAATTGACTGGAGTTTTTGTTCACTGTTCTCTGTTCACTTCGCTTCTTAATAGTCGGTGCTGCGAGCCATACCACTAAATCAGGCGTTTCACTACAAAATCAGTGATTGTCCTTTTCTCTGTAGGCCAGCAAACTATTTAGCTCTCGTCTTTGGTTTTTCCATTCGCTGTCAGTCACTGGCTGTGTGACAGCAAGGCTAGCTAATTAGGTTTTATGTAGACGTTCACTGAAACTTTCATTTTTATTGTGGAATTTATCCACTTTGTGGAATGGAAAGCCTTTTGCCACACAAAACACCCAACAACCAAACGAAATAGTCTTGATGGCAATGTCTACCCTGTCCCCTAATTCATATATTGATTCAAAATTGTTTTCCATTCCTTTATCTTCCTCAAAAGCATTTGTTACCTGATTCTATCAGTTTTCTTTTGCCCCATTTTCTTATTTCCACGATCCTTCTTTGTTTCTGTTTGCTTTTCTATTTAAAATATAATATCACTTTGATTTGTAAAGGTACCGTCATTCATTACTTTCTGTTAAACAGGTGGTTGCTGACCGATACGGATTTTCCCACTGTGTTCATTTTTTCTTTTAGAAAATCAAGGATCTTGAAGAATCTCTGAGTGCATCCGGTCTTCGATCAGCCTCCGCTTCTTTCACGGAAGTGGACGAACGAATTCGACAGCTCAGTTCTCGTGTAGAGGAATTAGAGTCAGATTTGGCGGATAAAGAGAACGAGGTGGGCAACCTATGGTAACCATTCTTCTTCTGACTTAGACTTTTCAAATCTTATTTTCACAGATCAGTTTATGTCAAACTGTTGGATGTCATTAGCCAGGCAAATTACCAATATGCATATAAACGAGTGATAAAAGGCTGATGTCTGCAGCTGCGTGTACGAATAGAAGCTTAAAGCATTCTGGTATTTGAGATGTTATCCGGTGGGAATGTGCCTTGGGACGCGTGTTTAGGCTTATCCTTCATTATAGTTCTCGTTTTCTTCACAGTTCATCGAAGCATATCGACCAGAATGTTCCCGATTTTTTTAGGACTTTTTGTGTGGTTCACTCGTGCCACGATTTGCAGAATATACTATTCAGCCTTCCGGTACACCAAGCGAAGGTCTGCTGGGACTCATCAGAGGGCATCTGTGTAAAAGACACAGGTCTCTGTCTACAAAATATATAGTAAAAATAATTATTACTCGATTAGATGTGAAGATTTTGATAACATGTTTTACTCTACCATTTGAAAATAACAGTAGATATTTATTGGAATGATGTTACTTTTATCATCAATTGACATTAGAGTAGTGTTATATGAATCATTTAGAATTCCATTCCCACTATGTCAATTTTTTATCTGAAATTCTGATTCAGACGAAAACGGAAGAGGCAAACTAGGCACTTCGTGCCGTTTGCCTGTGTGGATTGCCTAGCAGTGATTCTCGCGCAATCTGGTGTCGACTGATCGTAATTGAGGTCGCTTCGTGAAGGTTCTAAAATTTCTGCTTTAGGTGTTACTGTCAGAGAAGTTGTGCATTCGGTATTGTTTAGTGAAACGCTTTGTAACCACGGGTTAGATCTTGCATCGTTGGGTTTACTGATTCTCTGCTTTTCTTTCGATTTACTCGCGGAGAACTTCAAATCCATCACCAGTTCTCCCCAGCCTTCTTCCAGATGCAGCGGTATTTCGTAATTATAAAGCCCGCGGTATATTGTGTCACGAAAGTTCAACGCGTGCCACGAGCTGTCTAAAAGAAAGCACGTCAGCGCTACTTGCCAAGCGGTTTTTTTTTGCGCCTTTTGAACACTGAGTATTTGTTTGTTCTAAACTAAATCTACAGTTTTCATTTTGGGCAATTCCTCGACAACCTAAATTAGTCTGTTCTGAAGGAAAAGCTGCGACTGATAAACCATAACGTTTTGAAACCAGCTTGAGAAGAAGCATGGTGCCAGTGAACCAACATTTGAATAGAACTGTACAGATATCGGGTGTATGAATGGAAATATATTAAGCAGCAGGGAAAGAAAACGAGCTCTTCGCTTTTCGCCTCTGTAAACATTCGGTGGTTTTTCCTGAATGATCGTTTGTGTTGGTTTTCTCAGAGCACAAGTTACATAGACAGACAATATAGAACTGGCGCCACTGATTTCAGATCTAAACCATACGTCTCAGGGTCACCAACCAACGACAATCGTCATCTCTTGGCCACAATTGCGGTTGCTTCCCTCCGCGTGTAAAATGGCTTCTAGGGGCTATGGGACAATGCCCCTTCCACTACATTCATGCTTCAAAGTTACCATAAAGAGATTAAGTTGTTTCAGAGTGTTCCGGTCGATATAAGTGAAGTTGACGCTGGTTATAGGCAGCCGAACCATCAGCATCATAAGTCGTCGCATCATCATCGTTCTGCATTAAACAACTGGGCAAATCTCATTGACCGCTGTCTTACTTAAAGATTTACAAGTAATAGGGAGAGTGAATATACAGAGGGACTAGGAATGGAACTACATGAAGTGGGAAAAGAAAAGTGCTGTCGGTAGCATATGGGATACGGTCTAACTGTGCAATGATTCTGATTCTGTAGAAAATGACAACACGATTGCCATTGCTCACGGTTCACTACCATATCCTTCAGTGTCTCCAGTCAACTAGTTGATGGGCCTTTCGGGTCCCAACCACGAAGTCATGAGACATCTGCTTTGCTCTAAGCTCGCTTTGCTTTTTTCTCATTCGCTCACGCTCGGTGTTCCGCTGCCGATACCTCGGATGAGGTACCGTGTCCACCGAAGTAAATGAGCTGATGGGTGAAGATTACGATTTGTTCGCAGTCCGG
Source organism: Fasciolopsis buskii (assembly GCA_008360955.1). Taxonomy (NCBI): domain Eukaryota; kingdom Metazoa; phylum Platyhelminthes; class Trematoda; order Plagiorchiida; family Fasciolidae; genus Fasciolopsis; species Fasciolopsis buskii. The sequence continues at coordinate 10,147 of LUCM01006102.1, forward strand.
AGGAACACTTTGGTACGGTCGATATTTTGTGAACAACCTCGCCATTGACAGACAACAGTTATGCGGCCAATCTAGATCTATCGCCGACTCGAACGAGGCGGTCGCCGGATGGCTAATTGACGATTGGAGCGTCTGAAGTTTGTGCTAATGAGAAATGGCTGCTGGCTGAAATTTTTCTTCGTTATTATGTGATCACGTAGCCCTTGAAAACTCACCGTTCGGGATACATAGGTGTACTCAATTTGTTTTGTGTTGCTATGAGCAAAATGCAACTAAGAATTTTTTGACTACTGTGAAAACGTCATCTGTGGAAAAAACTAGAATCCCTGAGAATGGTGATCCTAGAGTACTCGACAGGTTCTAGAATCCTGGATGGCCGGAATTAGTGTTATCGCGGCCTGTCATTAAATAGGGTCATAGCGCTGTCTTCCTTCGAGACACTGCACGGTAGTAGAGACCCTCGACTCTGCTGGAGACCTACGAGGAGCCATGTCTCCCGGATCCTAATTGCCCAAAGATCTGGTTACCGGCCTCCGGCAGTTCGCAAGCCCTTTGTCTCTTCTCTCTTATCTTTTGCTTCTTTTATTAATGAAACAACAATGTACATCATTTTCAAAAGGAGGGATCCATCAGCAGGGATTGCTAAGTGGAGAAGTTGGTGGGCTGGAGAAAATTCAAACGCGTGATCTTCCGATTGAAACACTGTGAGAGTGACCGCTTAGCCAACGCCCCTCCCCCCCAGAACTAAGAGATTCGGCATAAGGTTCCCTAAATCAGTTCACCATTGGTCAACTGGTTTGTACATTCCCCAAAGGTGAATCATGGATTATGGTGGATACTGGTCATCGTGGAGGAGAATTCTAAAAAAGCTAACTTGTGTGGTTAACCTTAGATCTTCGATGCCTCTTTTATTCTTCTTTATTCATATTCATGACCGTGAGAAATGTTAGGTACTCCATGCTTAATAGCTGACCGCCAAAAGTAAACTGAAACGGACCCGATTCGGTGGGTATTAGAACCTCAAGTCATTTGTGCTGAATTCGTACACGGTTATTGCGAAAACTGGGCCCGAAAATCCGCCAATAAGAAACCGCTGCATCGGATGTAAGAAAATAAGGCAGCATTACATGACTATCCTTACCAAAATACTGAGAGAATCGTACGATTTAAGCTGCTTTTACCTTCTGGTTCGATCTTTGACACCAACCACGGGATAGCCATGTCTCTAAGACCCTATTCATAAACTGCAATGCATCTTCCGCTACTGCCGCTTTTATATTGGTCTTCCATTTCAGGAACTGTCAATCGTTATTTGTTCTTCACTCACCACTCACGTTTCGTGATGGACTTTTATCTTCGTCCTTCAAGCTTTAATTAAATTTCTTGCAAATCCAGCAAGCCCCTGGTCCATGATGTCAGCAATCGTGGAGTGCCACCCCGTTTCTCCATGCCAGTTGATAAATTCGGGGTTAGAGTTTTCTACCTCAGAGGTGCCAGGAAATTTTGTTGACCGACTTTATTCCCCGCCACGGATCTTTCCATCACATATTTGATAAATAGAAGAAATCTCGTTCGATTAAATTTGCAGCAGAAAAACAGTGTGAAGATCGAATTGTCATTTGACGCAAACTCATGAGAATATTGAAGTTCATACTTTCCTCCGTCGGTGTTTCACGCTTAATTGAATAGGAATTTTGAGACTCGCGATAAGGTTGGTAAAAATCTCATGTTGCTAACCTTAGTATCCAGGTTTGGTTTGGTATTGCGAACGTTCACAGGTCACCGCACATTTGATCAAAGCGACTAGGTTAGTGATTATGAGACATCGTAACTAATTCTTCATGTTTGCTGTTTCTTCCGAGTTCTGTGTAGAATAGCGACGGTTCAATGAATTAAGCATCTGCCAACCCAGAATCGCGGATCGACCGATCAATTTGGTGGTAGGTAGCCATTCGCAATCACCTGGCTTGCTACCACACCAGACCAACTGCGATTGTATAACACTCCAAGCTTGCTGATTCTCGCTCCCCCCTTCACCGTGTAGTGATCCCTTGCAGCTATGGGGGAAGCTTTTTGCGCTACCACGATGTATCAGACATGTCACCAATGCAGATATTGCTTATTGCGATGCATTCAAAAAATTCCTTCGTTAATATTCTTAGGGTTCCAGTACTTGTGGGACGTAAAGACGCTTCAGAAATTATTTACTAGTTTCCCTTATTAAATCTGTTTATAGACTTTATCAAGGGCAGTTAAACATGATCGACCTTGGTCGTCAAGATGAACTCGTTTGAACGTGAAAAACGAAGTCTCAATGGGGTACAGAACTTTCGAAAACTTTTTTGCAAGGGTTTTAAAAATTATCCAAGTTAAAATTCATAAATACTAACAAGCTGGACTGTCTAACAGAAACATTTATTTTGTCGAGTATTCTACTCACAATTACGCCTATATTTATACGTTGAAGTTAATTATTTACTAATTGTGACAGTTTTTGTTAATTGGATTCGCATAATTGGGACTGATCACGAACCCGAGAATTTCTTTTTCGGAAGGATCTTGATTTATACCGGAATTGACCTCCTGCCAAGGCGATCTAAGCATGCCATATTAGTCATCTGTGTTGTTATCGTGACAGGGAACCAGTGAGAAAAAAAAACGGTAGAGTCGTTTGCGTTCACAAAGTAGATGACAATGAACTGACTGAAAAAACCTCGATCAATTTGGATTTCCGTGTCTGAGCTTCTCCGGTTTCTTTGACTAAACAGAGCCACAGTTCATGAACTGTAAGAGTGTTCACAGCTACTTATATTCATGTTGAGATTTTATGACAGAAGTTCTTCCGTTTAATCCCGACGCAGATTATTTTCGATATTTCATACACCATTGTACGGATATGAAGAATGGATCAGTCGAGCATATGATACGGGCCATTTGGTTACCTTGCGCAACAGCAGGAAATGCCGAACGCCTTAATTCCAAAAAAAGTAGGCAACATAAAAAGCGAGGTTGTCTTTAAAAGTGGCTCTGTGTTCCACTCTACCAGAATTTAATAAAAATTTTATCTTGAATAAAAAAGGTTTCTTCCAGTTTGACGGTAATCGGGTACAAACAAACCTAGATTCAGAGTATGCTTCTCGTAAAACCCATCACTGCTTGTCTTTTGATCTTACGTTTCGTGTTCCAACGTGATAATTCAAAGATTTACCTAATCAGTGGATATTGACGTAGGAATTCCATAAGTTTTTCCAGTGTGAGGTATGAACAATTTTTCATTGGAGTTGCTGAATGACACATCAAAGTGACCAAGAATCTACTGACGAACAAAGGTGGGCCTATCGATTGCCATCGTTTATTGATGCTGAATTTTTACCAGAATATGCTCGAAATTGCTGGGAGTAAATCTCACTTTGTTCGCCCTAGTGTGATAACAATGCGCTACGGGTGACGTATGTATGTGATGGCTAAAGTGGGATATCGACTAAATTCTCGTCTATTTGTTCGCTATATAACACCAAAGCTTGCGACTTAATAACGGAAAAATTTGCCAGTTCTCGCTGAGTAAAAGGAATATAAATTCAAGTAATTGTCTCTTTATGCTGTTACCTCCCGAAGCAGGAAGTGTTTATATATACATATATGTATATATAATATATTATATATATATAACTAGTGTAACGTGTTGTGCCTATCCATTTTGCTGCTCCTGTACTTCTTATTTTTCATACGGTAATTCTCACCTCCTCATTGTACGCACTTAACCTCGTTTCCTCTGCTTTTTGTACCCTTTTTTCAAAGAACAATGTATTGGCTTCAACTGTGCGAAAATTACGTACTGATCATGAACAACAGGCGGATATCGCGGAGCACAAAATACGTGATTTGGAACATTCGCTGACCACACTTAGCTCACAGTTAACAGATGCACAGGAGCGATTGAAGGAACAGTCAGACTATTCGGAAATCGCCGCCGAACTGGCACTTTTACGCTCAATCGAATTCCCCGATGAGTACAACAAGACCGTGGGTGAGGGAGGACTATCCACTTTGGATTCACCTACCCTGTCCGAGGGGGCGAACGAGAAAAAAGTACCACTTGAAGTATTATTGATGAACAAAAACAGACAACTGCAAAATCAGATTGCTCAACTAAACGCCACAAAAGATCGTATGGTCAGTAAGTAGTGCCCTAATGATTAATTTTTTGCCCACGGAAAGGTTCACAGTCGAATCACAATAATACCGTACAATACAAACCATATCATTTAGGTAAATAAAAAAAATGATCAGAAGTGGAAGCCTCTTTGTTACGGGAACTTTATACTGCAAAATATTGTCAGAGTTTTCTTGAGGTCTAGCAAATTGTTTTGTTTTGATGTTCTCTCAGCAGCTCACTAAGGACATTGAACAGGATTGAAGCTTGAAAATTCTTCCCAAATGAAGTCCTAATGACACGCAGTAACGGGCACACTAAAAATGCTCATAAACAAGCAGGCGAACAGAATGTATTTTTTGTTGCTTACTCCAAAATATTTTGTGGCATTACTCGTTTTATTTTTCGTATTGGTTTTTAAGGAAAGCTGGTTCTACATTGTAGAATTTCCCCAGTAACCTCGGTTTCGAACCATGTATTTCGACGTTTCTAACTGACGACTCTCCTTATCTCTTGGACTCTAACGAGGAAGTCGAGAAACACCAAGGGACGAGAAGGCTGAAGATAGCTTTAGAAATTTAAGTCGCGTTGCAGCCCGGCTTCCAGATCGCTTCTCTCAGCCTTTCCCCCAGTAGGTACGAATAAACGTGAGCAAGTATGCGATAGCATATGTTCAAGCCAACAGAAATGATTTAGACCGATTACTTCAATCAGAGAACGATTGTATGCATGGAACACTCGACGGCACACTGCATCCTTTATCCCACAATGTTCGCGCCACCCTCAGGCACTGCTTTCATGTCGTCGGTCGGCAAGCGTCACCCTAATGCTTGATATTCCTTGCGCATTTCCGCCCTGAAAAGTGGACCTGGTGAAACAGACCACGCGTATTCACCTCCACTGCCGACCTACCATCGTTCGACACGCAGCTACCAAGGTAGGTGAATCGGTCCACAATCGTCAATTCCTCTCCATCCACTATCAGGTTCAGCACTACTGTCGTCCAGTCCTGCAACAGCACTTTGCACTTTGAAGGTGCACATACCAAACTGAGCGACCGACCTCGAGAGTCTATCTAGTGTACCATGTGCATGATTCGCAGACTCGAGAAGACACACAGCGTCATCTGCATAATCGAGGTCACAAAGCTTCCCTCCATTTCCCAGTTCGACACCTACATAATGCGGACCTCCCAAAGCATCTTCCATCCCTTCGTCCATGACGAAGTTGAACAGGAATGGAAAAATAGGACACCCTTGTCGAACGCTGCTAGTCGTTTCAAACGAACTTGATAGTTCACCGCATACCGTCAGGCGATCATAGGTATGCGCGTATAATGCTCGCAACAGGTTCACAAACTTCGTTGGCATACCCTTCCGGTGGAGAGCACTGAGTAGTGCCGGTCGATCCACGGAGTCGAAAGCACCTTTCAAGTCAAGGAAGACTACGATCGTGGGGCGCCGGTGCGTGTGGCGCGTTTCGAGTATCTGTCGAAGGGTGAATATTTGGTCGATGCAACCTCGACCTGGACGAAATCCGGCTTGTTGTTCGCGGATATTACTCTCGCGAATCGGTGTCAAACGGCGCAGCATTATCGAAGCTAACACCTTAGTAACTATCGGAATTAAACCAATCCCACGATGATTGCTGCAGTCACTCCTTGTACCCTTCTTGAAGATGGGCATAATCAGTGACTCACCCCACGATAGCGGGATACGCTCCTCATTCCAAATATCATGAAGCAGGGAGGTAAGTGATTTCATCAGCACTTCTCCATCCAATTTGGAAAGAACTGGAGGAAGGTCGTCGGGACCGGCAGCTTTTCCCCTCTTCAGAAGCCGAATATTCGACTCCACTTCCACTTCCTTTGGGGGATCAAGTGACACCTCCCAAGGATTCACAGCTCCAGGCGTCGGAATAGATACGATAGCAAATGGCCAGCTAAACTGATCCTTGAAACGTTCTGCCCAACGGTCCAGTCTTTCCTATCCACCATGGATGAGCTCTCCAGTTCTATCGCACACGACTTCACTAACCGAAGTTCGCCGCCCACCGCTGTCGCGTATAAGCTTAAACAGTCTTTGACTGTTACCTGAAGCGGGCGCCACTTCCATCTCTTCGGCTACCTTAACCCACCAGTTTTCGTTTACGTTATGTGCGGTAAGAAGTTCAACGATATTCCCTCAACCAGGAAAGTGCCTCAAATAGGCAACCGCCACGAGTTTTCCGTCGTGGAGAACATTGCTTTAACCGCTTACAGGTAGGAATGGGTTCTAACTATTCATGCGTTTTATCGCTTGTGTTTGTCTATCTGCTTGCTTTGTGCTCCATTGGGTCATTGTTCTAGGTCGGTACCTTCTGATTGGTTGAACGCAGTCCGAGTAAATACAGTCGGCCATCAGATTCCAACACCAGTGTGAAAAAACGACCACGAATAACAGTCGGAAACAAAAAAGATAATGGTTGAGATATTACTCGCAGTTTCCAATCCTGCCAGCCAATATCACTTCCGTATGCGTTCTGTTCGGCGCACACACACCACGGCATAAATCAAACTTCCATGTACGTCTTAGAATGTGACCCTATGGAAGCAATAATCAAACAATAGAATCGTTCCCTCAATATATCCATGGGCTTATGTTTGTACGTACGCGTATCTCTTGTTCGGTTCGGTCCGTTCTGCTGTGTGCCAACCGTTAAGACTGCTTCGATTGATGTTTTCCTTCAGTGGATGTGTGTGTAGCGGGAGTGATAGATTGGAGTTGATCCTAAAGAATTTTAGCCCTAATCTCTTAGCTGAAGTCTACCCACTTTTAGATATCATCTGTACTGCCAACAATAGGAATGCAATTTCAATTTTCATTGGGATATTTAACTTTTTCAATGTATGAAATCATACGATGTGTCTGTTTTGTTCAACTTGACAGTGAGTTCCAGGCTCATTTGAGGCACTAATATAATGGGCATTTTAACCCCTCCAACCCAGATGAGCTGGACCGTCTACGCGTATACGAGACCGAATCGCGTCAACAAGCCCAGGAACAGAGCGAACTTATCCGTCTGCTTGAATCCGATCTGTATCGCCTTCAAGTGGCACTAAATGAATCCAATCGCGCGGCTGCCAACAAAGCAACCACACCCGGCTCCATGCAGCAGTTACGATCATCTGTCGGGATCAGTCCGACAGTCTATGGCCACAACGGTCTACGAGAAAGTCAGATGTTGGTTGAAGCCATCGGTGAGGAGCAGGGTGACGAAAATACTCCACTGGATCGATCAGAATCCGTCCATCCAGATACACAGAGTTCCGGTACGTGACCATGTACATTTGCATGTTCCTCACTAAGAAATTGATTTTTTCACCTCAATTTACATTTCATTCCATAGCGGTGTTCTTTCCCTCCTCCTCGTTCGCCATATCAACCTTAGCACACTGTGTAACGGGCTAGTCATGTTGAAATGTCTATTTACCGATCGTGTTTGTACTCCAGATACGTTATTTTCCCATTTTTCTCACGAGCGCATAATCGATTACCTTTTACCATTTCAAGGTCCACTATGATAATTGCTCGAATTCTATCACAAGTTTTGAATTATTTCTCTAGGCAGTATAGAAATGGGGAAAAACTGCCACTGGCCATTATACCCTCAGATTTGTACGACATTTGTTGTTGGTTTTTAAAAGTTTGAGAATCTTCCTAAATGATTATTCATTCCCTTCACACCATATTTTTGGTCTACATGGATCAATAGCAAACTTCTAGATGAATTATTCTTTCGATCTTTGTGGTGAAAACAAATATTTTTTTCTCACTTTATTTCTTCCTTCATCATTACCATTGCATTTTTCTTCAGAAATTTTGTGCATCCTCTAATCTTTGTTGCAACTTATATTCTCTTGACATTTCGGTTCCATCCTACTTTTCTCCGTTTACAATCACTAGTATTGCGAAGATTCATTAGTTCACTCGTAATCTTCAGACTGCTTTCACTCAGGATTAAACATGCCACGAGGAATCAGTCAATGTCCACAAACTTTCTTTTCTCCTATATACGATTAGTTATCTAGATTCCCCGTTATCTTATACAGTTTTCATGAAAATCGGATTCTATCATTGGTTTAGCTTCCGAAACATTAGCCGTTCATTGTTCGTTCACATAATCCATGTGCAAAAAATTACCTAAGAGGTGAACTTTAACTGTCGACTGGCGCATCCTTATTTTCTAGCGGCATCCGAAATGCGAAGGCGGATTCCTCATGTATTCTGGGAATCCGAAAATGATTTTGGGGTCTATCGTCCCAACCAACATTGTTTTTTGAAAATAATGTGCACGCTGATAGACCACCTTATTTTATCGAGCAATAAAATGTCTGTTGCCTTAGTAAAATTAGCTTTCGGTAACGTGAAAACCAGCACAAGAAACAGTTCATTTCCAAAGGTCACTGTACACCGGTCCATGTTTTCTCGTGTCACGCCTGCATGAACCAGTCTACTTGTTAAGGTTTTCATACTTTCTCCCCCATGTTACCGACTGCCCACCACGAACCATCCTACAACCATTACCTATCTGGGACAACAGCGTTCAACGAGGAAGTCGTTCTGCGGGTATGCGCAAAACACGTCCTAATTACCTTGGCCTATTCTGATTTAGTGCCTATTCTGAAGACCGGACCCTGTGGTCCAGTATCTTGTGCCTAACTTCTGAATTACTCACAAAATTCTTCAGTCATATTTTGTCACTACTATAAGGATCACGGTGTTCAAACACTGAAGATCTTCGCATATCTTCTCCTGTCGGTGGTCATGCTTGGAAGTCATACAGCAATGCCCGACCTTACTGCTTTTGCGTATATTCGACATTTGATCGACAGCCTGATGTCACATCAACGCCACGAATGCCTCAAACTAGCAACCGTCAATTGGGCCTTTTTTGTGCATGAAGACACGTCATCCGATCTGCGGTCACCACCTGAAATATAACTGATCAGATAACTAAATCTAACCACCTCACCCAATTGCGCCCTGTAAGAATAAAGTTCAGCTTTGAGTCAGTCCAGTCCTGCGAAACCATTTTATACTTCAAAGGTGCAGAGCGCATCCTAAACATACCACCATACCAACACTATCGTTCAGTCGATGGAGAAGAACTTGCAACTTCATTGAATAGCACAACGTGGTCCGCATATTCGAAGTCAGACAGATTCCCGTCTGAGCAGATATCAGTGTCACTATTCTCACATAAGGATGGGGATATCTCCATAAACATGTCAAAGAGGTTTAAAACGAAAAGATGAGAGGTGGCATTTCTGACTGGTAGCACTTCTCGAGGTGAATTCGAGTAAAATATCGTCGTGCGGACAAACTCGGCTTCAATGGTTCGCGTCGAAAGATTGAGTGAGGGAAAGGTGTCTCATTGTCACATCCTTCAATAGGAGGCAGCATGACAGAGATGCACGATCGACTGGATCGGAAGTCACTTTTAAATCAATACGGATAAGTTGTGGATCTATGAGACATGTGCCTATGTTCTCAGATCTGTCGCAAAGTGAAAATTTGGTCAGCACATTCCTGACTGGGACGGGAACCGACTTGGTTCTCGTGCACACACCTTTCGCGAGTGTTGGATAATCAGTGGAAGATAATATCCGCCATCGTTTTGGATGCGATGCTTACTAAGCCATTTTCCATGTCTTTCACTTAGAAATCTATCACCCTTCTTGCAAATCGATGCAATCACTAGTTCACATCATTCCGTGTGATTCCGTCCTCTGTTTCGGGTCGGTTCCAGTTTTGTCATCTTCAGTGTTAATACTTCTGCACCGTGGCTGAAGAAAGGCTAGGACAGTCTATGCGGTTCAAAAGCCTTAAGCTTAACTCACTGATCACCACTTCTAATGAAGGGGTGTTATATACCTGCATTGTTCCATTTACAGGTATAAGCTGAAGATCCACTGAGGCAGTGGGCCATTTGATATCCTCTGCCGTATGCTCCATCCGATGCTGTTGAGAGTGAATCGGCTAATCTTGGGTTTCTTTGATCACCTCGCTTACTCTTAGTTTTTGTGGATCTGTGCTCCTAATCGGTTGACGAGAGTTACAACTAGTTCCCTCAGCTACAGTATTTTCCACTTACCTATGCGCCACTTTCCGCGGCCATTTTTTGGGCTCTTGGTCAGCTGACGTCCAAGGGAATTACGCATCTAATTCTGTGTGGCATCCAGAAGGAAAAGGCGAGCCTGAGGATACCTGCGGTTTTTAAGGTTCATCTGGGATGGAATCTTGCGTGACAGTTGCCGTTAAGTGTAGAACTTGTTTGATGTAGTCCCAATATTCGCTTGGATCTTGGTCATTGCTTTTCGTCAGAACCACGTTGAAAACCCCAATTTGGATTTAAGTCGGCGATTATCGTTTAGAAGCAGGACAAGTGTTTTTCGTGTTGCTGCGACCACGGATTAAGCGCAAACAGAAAAGGGCCCAAACCAATGGTATGAACTGAGCTCACGGGCGTGGAACAGGACGATCGATTTGTCCACATCACAGGTAACCGATAACAACGTGACAAATTTTAGTCCAATGCTGCGAAGGCTAAGGCGAGCACTAGGTGGGTCAGTACCGCGTTCTGTGGCGAGAGCTGATTTTTTCGCACGACAATCTGTGGTCAGTGGAAACTAGGATGAAAAGACCATCGTTGTCGTGCCATCGATCGTGATAGAAAATCTGTGTGCGATGTACCGTTTCGCCCTCGCTGATTAACCAAGTTAAAGGTTAGAATCATCAGCAATGACCAAGAAGTCCGTTGAACGCGCACTCCAAAATAAGTGGTATGAAGTGTCAGTGGAATTCCTCTTTTGCCGCAAGAGACTTGCAGTCATCGGGTGCATGAACAGACGCAATGAACAAAGAACAAGACTTTAATCAAATACATGATATGTACAGAACCATTAAACCGAATCGCACACAAATGAATGTTGACTTCAGTCCATTCTAACGCTGCATGTTTAGTTCTTAGGTTCAAGGTGATCCCAACGCCAGTCTTACCATGAGCGCTGGAAACTGAATCACGAGACTCGTTATCTGATCTGCGAGAAGTAAATACAGAAGTGGGGTCTTGTGTGCTCGTTCTAGAGACAGCATCTATTTTAAAAGTCTGATTAGCTTTCGTTAGGGCAGCTTGTTACCTTTTCCAGTTTAGCGTGGGGACGTTGAAGACTGCCAAGTAAAGCGTCCAAATCAATTCCTGCCTTCTCACTAATGCTACCGTCGTAAATCCATGAAGCCGCAATTTTCTGTGACATCCTGACTGGTCGCTTTATCGAATGGACGGGAATTATTATGATTATCTGTTGAATAGGTCTTGAATTTGTTTGGACAGGCGATCTTTTGCGTCACCCACACCAGCTAAGCTAGCAAAGTTACTCTGATGATCACCGCTCTCGTCAGCGAGCATTGCGATGCTTATATCCTCCATTGGATGAAAATTTAGAACCCCTTTTGAATTAATCCTGTTCCTTAATTTTTGTACATTTCAAATGATCGTCGATTATCCCTATCTCAATTAAACCAGATGTAAATTTAGATAGGAATTTTGTTATTTCCTTTGAAGCAGGTTTCAAATAAAGTCATACGATGGATATAAGGTCTCGAAATTCCCAAACGTGTCTAAAATCAGGCATAGAAAATATGTTTATAGTGCAGTTTTTGTGTGTGTGTGTGTGTGTGTGTGTGTGTGTGTAACTGAACCGAGGGAGGTGCCCTCCCTAAGAAAAATGGTGATAAATTGACTAGACCACAGATATCATTCACTTCTCGACACAATATCTTATATCCTGGTGATCGGTAGATTGACTTCTGGCTTTGAGGCTTAAAAGACTGTGGTTAAATTTGAACGGAAGTAGCTTCCACAATTGCGAATACCTGCATCTGAGCTCGTTTGGATCGATTTGAAGGCACCGGATAGATGATACTAGGTGCGTGTTTGGCGTTTACGGGTATCTGCTCACACAAACACACATACATATATACACCCGCAACAATCGTCCGGTTGCTAACAGTTTATTCAGTTCCTGAGTCTCAAGGCTACTAATGTTGACTTTAAACCAGGAAAAATCTTGTTATCTTGAATCGACATCCACATGACTCGAACTTGAGAGCTCACAGTACTTCTTGGTCTTCATAGTCATCTCCGTTGGCATTCCTGTGTAGTTTCCTTTTGGATTTGGAGTTGTTACTTTGCAATCCACACTTCGTTCTGATACCTCATGATCCGTCGGATGAACGGTGCGCAAACTAACAGCTGACTTCCTTTCGACGCCTAGAAAAACTTATTAACTTGAGCTTGTAATGTCCCTTTTTTACTTATCGGTGTTGTGTTTGTAATGGTCTCTCCCTTTAATCGGTTCGAAACAAGTTCGAATCACACGAACTAATCGATTGCGTCTGACAGCTTCTAACGTCTGAATATGTGACTGATTTTGTCCGTACTTGTCGAGGGCAACTGTGGAACTGCTATGTACGGTCTATGTAACCTGATGTGCACCAAGTCTGTGGGAATCTGATGACCGAATAAACTGATTAACGATAAAATAACTCCTGAATTTCTTATCTGGTCTGTGCTTTCTGCAAACAATTGTAATATTCGGAAACTTTTCAGTTGACACCGATTTTCTGACTGCTCACTGTTCACATCCTCAACACAGGAGCAAACATGTGGGATGCATCGCTTCTGCAGATTGTTCAGCATCAACGAGACCGATTCCGAGCGAGAGCAGAGGAATTGGAACAGGTAAGACATCACAAAGCAGCGTTGGCGTTTTTTTTCTCGATCGTTGTACTTTTTGTTGCTCTGTTCTGCTTCCTGCCACTGGAATCTTCGCCAAATATGCGTTTGCTTTTTTTTAGGTTTACTGATTTTAAAAATTGTCCTATTATCGGTCGACAGTAGCGTTGCATTGCGTCGCCGATCATTATCTACTCACTAATCTGTCTGACGTGTGACACGCGGATATTGTGCTCCTAAACGTTAATCCAAATTTGTGTCCGATCAAATCCAGTACACTGTGTGACGCGATGTGTTCGCCTTTTTTTTATACCCCCCGCATGTGAAATACTGCTTCAGGGCTATATTGAAAGTGATCATATTGAGCCAACAAAAGTGACCCTGCTTTCCATCCCATTCGATCGACTTCATTTGTGTGTTCGCTTCCTGATTGGATTTATCACCCGTACCATACTTTACGACTCGATATATGACAAAAATAACAATTTTGATTGTACACAGGAGAATTATCATCTGGCAACGTAATCCGCATGCAGTCCGAAACGAAATGTTTTGGACTTCGGAATGATTTTTATTCCTGTTTGGAATAAGTGCTTCAGTGCCCGGTCTGAGTCCTAGTTGGAATTCAAGGCAGAATTCTATATCTCAGTACACCGCTGGGTTGTGGATAAAAGAACGAACATCAATAGTCCTGGTTAATCATGAATAAGTAGGACCCAGGCTCACTGAGTAAGCGGCTGCAAATAAGCAGCATGAACAGTGCAAACGGTATGGTGGGTTTTTGCCTGGCAATCGTTTTCTCTAAAATATACCGCCAAATTCCGTCTGTGACGTGGTGGATATGGCTTGCCGACTAAATGAGTCCATTGCCTCTTGTCTTCTTCCACTGACCCGACAAAGTCTTCCAAAAGAGGCGTAGGAACCGATCAACCGGCCACCAGTCCGTCAGGAATGATTCTAGTGCATTGTAGATCGCGCTTGGTTGCGCATAGGTCAAAGATGCATCCTCAAATAAGAAAATCCACTCTGTACCGAGCTACCGAGTTGTACAACACTACAACGCAGTCAACTATGACAACTCTTCAGCCAAAATCCTGCACCGGTCACGAATCCACAACTATATCTTGTCCATCTAATCGCTCCTTTTTGTTCTCTAATATTTGAACACTCATCGAAAACTTTAGTCGCCCACACTGGCGGCAATTTCCCTAAGGGAAATTCTGCACCACTTGTTTTGCTTCCTTCTTCCAGTGGCTTCTCTTTCAGTTTCAGCTCGAACAACCATTAACCCCTCACTAACGTGTTTTGATATTCGTTGTTACCTCACAGCGCCGTGCTCAAACAGAAAAAGGAATGGGGAATAACGAGAAGTCGATTGCAAAATAGTAAATTGAAAAGTTCTCCAGGAGCAGAAACGTTTCAGATGCAAGAATACCACTTAAGCGGCAATCAGCCATACCACCTATTCTCACCGATTCTCTTTACAGGGTAGGTCGCCAGGTCCCCAACTCGGTGGTCTGATTGCACCTGCACGAACTAGTCCACTTGTTAAGGTTTCCATACTTTCTCCCCCATGTTACCGACTGCCCACCACGAACCATCCTACAACCATTACCTGTCCCCGACAACAGCGTTCAACGAGGCAGTCGTTCTGCGGGTATGCGCAAAACACGTCCTAATTACCTTGGCCTATTCTGATTCAGTGCCTATTCTGAAGACCGGACCCTGTGGTCCAGTATCTTGTGCCTAACTTCTGAATTACTCACAAAATTCTTCAGTCATATTTTGTCACTACTATAAGGATCACGGTGTTCAAACACTGAAGATCTTCGCATATCTTCTCCTGTCGGTGGTCATGCTTGGAAGTCATACAGCAATGCCCGACCTTACTGCTTTTGCGTATATTCGACATTTGATCGACAGCCTGATGTCACGTCAACGCCACGAATGCCTCAAACTAGCAACCGTCAATTGGGCCTTTTTGTGCATGAAGACACGTCATCCGATCTGCGGTCGCCACCTGAAATATAACTGATCAGACAACTAAATCTAACCACCTCACCCAATTGCGCCCTGTAAGAATAAGGTTCAGCTTTGAGTCAGTCCAGTCCTGCGAAACCATTTTATACTTCAAAGGTGCAGAGCGCATCCTAAACATACCACCATACCAACACTATCGTTCAGTCGATGGAGAAGAACTTGCAACTTCATTGAATAGCACAACGTGGTCCGCATATTCGAAGTCAGACAGATTCCCGTCTGAGCAGATATCAGTGTCACTATTCTCACATAAGGATGGGGATATCTCCATAAACATGTCAAAGAGGTTTAAAACGAAAAGATGAGAGGTGGCATTTCTGACTGGTAGCACTTCTCGAGGTGAATTCGAGTAAAATATCGTCGTGCGGACGAACTCGGCTTCAATGGTTCGCGTCGAAAGATTGAGTGAGGGAAAGGTGTCTCATTGTCACATCCTTCAATAGGAGGCAGCATGACAGAGATGCACGATCGACTGGATCGGAAGTCACTTTTAAATCAATGCGGATAAGTTGTGGATCTACGAGACATGTGCCTATGTTCTCAGATCTGTCGCAAAGTGAAAATTTGGTCAGCACATTCCTGACTGAGACGGGAACCGACTTGGTTCTCGTGCACACACCTTTCGCGAGTGTTGGATAATCGATGGAAGATAATATCCGTCAGCGGTTTGGATGCAATGCTTACTTATCCGTTTCCTGTTTTTCACGTGAAGGTTTTCCAGTCTTCTTGCAAACCGATACTTTCATCAATTCAAAGCTGTAGTGGAGACTCTTTTCCGTTGTCCACTATGATCTCAGGAGTTGTGCTAATTCTGATGTTGACCATTTGCCACTAACCTTGAGGGAGGATGGCACTGTCCATGCGGTCCAACTGCCTTGTCTCCTAAGAAAACCTATCTCCGTGACAGAAAATTGAACCTCTGGTGTTCCGTTTCATCCCTTAACGAGAAATTTCTGAGTTGAATACGCCAGGGACGACCACAATGTCCTTTGGACACATGCTTGGGAGTAATCGATATTACTCTTGTTCTTCTTTGGCCTCAATGAAGCTGCAGTCAGTGAGCTATTATGCGGATATGACGAACCAACGAGGCCGCTTCAGTCGGCTGCTGTTGACTCGTATAGAACCATTTAAGCGGACTGTGCAGACCCCTGTTGACTGGGATCCATTCTGACAGTCATGGTCAGAGCGATCCCAACGACAGCCTAGCTACACCTACCCGAAAACCGCCTAGTCACAATTTGTGGCGTCTTTTATGGTTCCTTCATCAGAAGAATAGAAATTAGAATAGTTTCCTGCAGAAAGGATAATGGAGGTATCCGGAGAATCGATACTCGGTGGTTGCCGACACCTCAGAAGGGTTTTTTTCTTTGGTAACCGGAGATTTTACCCAAAAGTCTTACACACAACGCACTGGGGCGTTAATTCATTGCGGTAATTTTGGATTAGGCGCATGCTTATCAGTACAGCTTGCAATTCTTCCCGAATTTGCTTTCGCCGATTGACGCCGTTCTCCCTCTTTGATTCATATTCAAAATAGCCACATATACCGTGCGTGTTTGGCACATACAGTGGAGAGTAGCTAAAGACCTATTTTTACCAAGAGGCTGACATTGAAGAGTCCAGCTCTGTCGTTGCACTGACATCCCCATCCAGTCCTTTGGTAAATTTTCTTCTGCCTCTTTCTGGGAACCCTGAGACTAATTTTTGGTCTTGTTTGTGTCGTGTTTTGCATTCCTCCCACGGACTGGAAAAAGCCATGTGGAGGTCAGCAGATGACGTGACAACGTGGAATGAGGATGTGCACAGCAGATTTAGTTAAGGTTTGTATCTGACGTCTTCGTGGTTGGGGTCCGAAAGACTCGTCGACCTGCTGGCTGCAGACGCTTAAGGATATGGCAGTGAACCGTGAACAGTGGCAATCGCGTTGTCAATTTCTATTGAATCAGAATGACTGAAACAGCGCGTTTTTACCGTTAGACTGTGTTTCGTGTGTTGGCTGCCGCAGCATCTTATCTCTTCCTATCTGTGTAGGTCCATTTTCTTTTCTCCTTGGATATTCACTCTTTTTATAGACATGTGTAACCATGCAGAAAAGGCAGCGTTTAGTGAGACTTGTCTTATTATTTAACGGTAAACCACGGAGATGATGGTGGTGTATCCGTTAAAGGGAGAAGTCGAGGCTGCGCTACTGGCCTGATCTGAGTCGATACTCGGTTAGGCGCAGTGAGAAGTTCATGGGGACTAAACGGTCGTCCTTATGATAGACGTAATTTTCGTCTCAGTGTACTCCCGTGGAAGTTGGAACCCAGATTCAATCAAGGACACTTTCTGTCAAAAGCTGCACAAATTCTTGGATATTGCACAAAATGGGCTGACATCGTGAGTTTAGAACTAGACGTGGATATGGCAATAGGTCAGCTGTCTTCGGTCGAGGCGCATTTGGGAGGCTTCGTTGTCTTCGACTTGTTTTACATATGCTTGCACGTCGTCGACTTTTTCGTCATCATCATCATCATCGTTCAGCGTTAAACAGCAAGGCAAGCCTCACTGACCGCTGCCTTTCCCCAGAGTTACACGTTTATATAAAAAGAGTGAATATCAAACGGGAACAAGGAGTAGACCTACACCGGCGGGAAAAGATAAGATGCTGTTGCAGCCAACACACGAAACACAGTCTAATTGTACAAACGCACGTGTTTTCAATCATTCTGATTCGATAGAAAATGACAGCACGATCGCCACTGTTCACGGTTCACTGCCATATCCTTCAGTGTCTCCAGCCAGCAAGTCGATAAGTCTTTCGGACCCCAACCACGAAGACGTGAGACACCTACTTTACCTAACTTCGCTGTACATTTTCTCATCCCACGTTGCCACGTCATCTGTTGGCCTCCACATGGCTTCTTCCATTCCTTAGGAGGAACATAAAATAAGGCACAGTATGGTAGACGAGTGTTCATCATACGCAACACGTGACACAACCAGCGTAGTCTACTAAGTTTCATACGCTGAAACAAGCTATTCTCACAAGTGGCACCCAATACCAGATTCCTAACCTCAATATTACTCACCCGGTCACTCCATCCAATCCCAGCCATGCTACGTAAACATCGATGGTCGAAAACCTCCAACCGACGAACATCGCCCACACGCATACTCCACGTCTCGCAACCGTAAAACAGAACTGAACGCACTGCGGCACAGTACACACGACCTTTCAACTTCAGTGAAGTATCAGGCCGACGCCACAAGTGCTTCAGTCCAGCATAAGCTACCTAAGCCTTGAATATATGTGTATTTACCTCCACTCCCGAGCTACCATCGTTCGACACGCAGCTACCAAGGTAGGTGAAACGGTCCACAATCGTGAGTTCCTCTCCATCTACTATCAAGTTCGGCACTACTGTCGTCCAGTCCTGTAACAGTACTTTGCACTTTGAAGGTGCAAGGCACATGCCGAACCGAGCAACCGATCTCGACAGTCTATCTACTGCCCGTTGTGCATGGTCCGCAGACTCGAACAGGCACACGACGTCGTCTGCGTAATCTAGGTCGCATAGCTCCCCTCCATTTCCCAGTTCGACTCCTACGTCCCGGAGACCTCCTAGAGCATCTTCCATCACCTCGTCCATGACGAAGTTGAACGAGAATGGAGAGATGGGACACCCTTGTCGAACGCCACTAGTTGTTTCGAATGAACGTGACAGTTCACCGCATACCATCACGCGACCATAGGTATGCGAGTACAATGCTCGCAACAGGTTCACAAACTTCGTTGGCATACCCTTCCGATGGAGAGCACAGAATTGTCCTGGTCGATCCACGGATTCGAAAGCACCTTTCAAGTCGTGACTTTTTCGTGCTATTTTTTCACGCGGCGACTAAGGTTGGAGAACTGGACGAATGGCGTCCGCCAGGTTTTGACATGGTTCAAGTGTACGGAAAATTAAGCTTTGTCTTTTTAAAAAAACATCGATGCCGATATTCTCACATGAGGATAGGGTTATCTCCGTAGTTATTTCGGTCCCAAGGTTGAAAATAGAGAGTAAAGAAGACATTCCTCACCAACAGAATTTCTTACGTTGAACTCGGATGAAAGATTCTCGTAAGCACGAACTCGGCTTCGGCAGTTCAAATAGAATGATCACCAAAGTGAATTGCGTTTATTTGGCACATTCTTCAGTGTGTGGAAGTGCCGAAAAAATGCACGGTCGAGAAATACAGATATCGCGACTCTAGGCAGATATGCCTGCGTTCTAAGATTTGTCGCTAAGTAGAAGTCTGATCAATACAACCCCGACCGAGACGGAATCCGACATGGTTCCCACATATACACCTTTCGCAAGTATTAGATAATCGGCGGAGGATAATGCCCGCGAGCAGTTTAAATACAGTAATAACCAAACTAACTCCTGTTATTTTCACAGGCATCCCTGTTACCTTTCTTGTAGACTGGCGCAATCACTGATTACCGTCAATGTTTTTGGTCTCTACTTCTTTCCCCAGTTTAACATCGGGAGTTTTGTTAACTCCTAACTTCTGGGAAAAAAAGGCAATGGCTCGTCTAATCCGGAAGCCCTTTGCCCCCTTCTCATCGTTTCACTCTCTGGTTTTGTGGAAGGATCCAGTGTGGAAGTTGGCCAACTGAAAGTTTCCCCTAATGCTATACTCACTTGATAGAACTTCCGGTTGTTGTTGATGGTCATAACGTTTTCGATTTCCTTATGTTTTTCAAATTATGATTGTCCGCGGTCGTTTCACATTTCTCTGGACAGCTGGTATCTCAAAGGTTTACGCATCTCATTGAGTGTGGCATCCGGACAAACGGACCTACAATCACCCGATAGAGGAATTAATGTACTTCGTTTGTAAGACCCTTGTGACCTAGGACCCTGCTTTGCATATGCAACTACTTGCAGGAATTGTTTGTTCGATTCTCACTGTCTGCTCTGATCTTGAACATCCGGTTGTATCGATAAATGAGTTGGAAGGTCGCACTGAAACTAGTCTGTGGTTATCATCTACAGACAGTTGCACAGAACGTGCAGTTTCTTGTTGGTGCGACTAGGTGCACACGAATGTGAACACAATTCAAAGCGTGATCTGGGTCCACAGACTCCGGATAGTATCCAATCCACAAAGAAATCATGAATCTCGACGGACAGCAAATGATGTAGACAGAAAGAATAAGAAAAGTAATATACAGTGAACTCTATTCAGTGTTTCTTTTTTTCCCCTTCTTTCTCGCTGTTTCCATCCTTCACCATGGTCCTGATATCACGTTGTGTGCAGAAAATTGTGCTATATATATATATATAATGGGTCCATCGATATGAGCCAAAATGATCGCCGATCCACGTTACCGGTGACGAGTAACATTGTGATCAATCTGAGTACAACGCTGTGATTGCGACCAAGGGCGACAGATCTGCCGATATCGCTTCACACGACGGGTTCGCGTTCGACAGAAACAGTCCACGGCCGGAATAAACTTGTATGAGACGACCGCCGTTGTCGATTCCAGCAAATGGGGCAGCAAATGAGCCTTTATTGTGCCTTTCTGTCTCTTTCAGACAGCGATCTTAGACTTTGAAGTCACCAGTTACGATCGCAACGTCTGAGAAACTTGTCATTTGAAGTAACCGGGAGAAGTCTCAGTAGAACTCATCGTCAACCTCGGGAGAGTTGCGGTCAATTGTACACATACACATGCGAGAAAAAAGCAACGATGCTTCAACCGATTGTTGCTGACGCGTGCAGAATCGTCTTACCGAACTGCGCGCTAACGACCGTTGACCGGGATTCAGTCCAACAATGCACGCCAGGTTCTTGTGCTCAAGGAGATCCCAATGCCAAAATGGTCCCTGGCACTGGAAAACGGATTACTCTGTGCGAGAGGAATGAAGCGAAAAGCCCTGCTTGTATATCTGTAATTCTACGGGTAGTTATGGGGATTGGGGTCTTGTCTGTGCGTTTCGCATTGTGCGTCAACTTTCGAGCCTTCAAGAGCTCTAACCGAGATTGCCTGTTGCTCTATTTGGTATATTTCGCTGACGTTGAAGGCAGCAGGCTGAAGCCTATAGGTGAAATTAAGTATTGCAATCGATCTACGCCTTACATTTCGTACAATGGTGGCGTTAAATAACTATGTCGAGCGGCGATTATTCGAGAATTTTTGCGTGGTCCCTCTATCAGAGGCAAGGTCAAATGACGCTTTTTTGCACCCTGACGAGGGCTGTTTCTCAGCTGAGACTCGAGGAACATACGACAGATGCTTGCGTTGGTTCGCTTTGGGAAGCAGCAAGCAATGGGTCAGTTCCGGTTAGGTCTTTTCTTTGAAGTATATCTTACTCTAACCAGCTTCCAACTACCAGGTCTGATGAAGATATAAGTGGACTTTACAAGACTTGTTGGTCTTAACTTTGGGCAAGGTTTTGTGAACTGAATCTTCGAAAATGGGAATGAGCTTCTTCGGAACAGCAAATAGAGAAGGAAATGGGCACTGGCTAAAGCTAATATGTAGCTGTAGGCTTAGTCCTTGGTCTTCAGATCTAGACGTTGATTTCGATCTGCGCAGTTATTTTAAGACTTTCCAAATTTTGCGGCATTCACATGTATGCATTCAGTTGCTTGACTCAAATTTTGATAACGGTAGTAATATGTTTGACGGTGTACGGTAAACGATCCGTGTGCGTCTGTTGCGTAACTCGACGCAGCCATTTTAAATAAGGTGAGGAACACATGCCTAATTGATGGGATAGCAGACTTTAAGTCAAACAGTCACGAAAAGGAGGGACGGTAAGGTCCAGTGAAACCTATCAGGTCACCCAACATGTTCATATTTTTTGCGATAGCAAGTACGCTTGTCTACAGTGCACTTGTAGAACGCGGTAACGAATTCATTTTGCAATGAATCGTGGGATCTGGAAACAAGGTCTAGAGATCAGATTCTTTCACGGGAACATCTCTAGACCGAAAGGATATTGGGATGCCATGTGCATATCTCACAGTTACTTGTGAGCGATGTGTGGGATTCATGGTACTTTGCTTTGATTGACTGTCGTTCGGATTCCACTCATAGCGCACAAACAGCAGGTCCTGCAGTAAACCTTGCACTCGGGAACCACTAGACTTGAGTTTCGCTCTCATTAAAGCTCATCGTTGGTGCATATCCATCATCGTCCCTTCTCGTGGGAGGCGTGTTACCACTACGCTTCTCAGCTCCTTCACACTGATCCTAACTGCTGTGTCACGTTTGTTCAGGTGTCCGCTGATGAGCTCTAATGAGAGCGAAACTCGAGCGCCTGATGCTCCCAGAACGCAAGGTTGATCGGATGACCCGCAGTTTGTGCGTTGACGGTGGAATCCGAAAGGCAGTCATTCAAAACAAGATATTGGAATAGTTAATTATTTTAAGTGGAATATCGGGTAGGGATATTTACACTGCCTACATCGTCATCGATCAGCAGCACAGCAGGCCCCACTGACTGCCACCGTTCTCTCAAAGTTGCACGTTCCTATAGAAGGGATGAATATACAATGGGAGCAAGGAGTGCACCTATGCGGGTGAGAAAATGAAAGAATTCGGCAGTAGCCAACACATGAAATGTAGCTTACCTTTACAGACGCACTTTTTAGTCGTTCTGACTTCATGGAATATGATAACATGATCATCACGGTTCGCTGCCGTGTTGTTCAATATCTCCAGCCAGCGAGTTGACGGGTCTTTCAGATCCCAACGACGACTACGTGAGACACGTACTTTACCTAAGTTCGCTGTGCATTTTCTCATTCCACGTTTCCACGTCATCTGTTAACTTTCACGTGGCTTCTTCCACATGCCGGGAAGAACGCAAAATACAGCATGATGTGGTAATCGTATGTTCGCCATACACAAAACTTAACCCAACCAACGAAGTCTGCTAAGCTTTATACGTCGAGATATGGTGTTCCCAGAACCGTGTAACACAACTGAGCTCTCCGCTGCACAGTACACAACCTACAATGGACAAACATTGTTGCATCACTTGTTTTCTCAAATCTGATCTGCGGTCACCCTTGAAAAATTCGTACCCAGCGAAGTGAATTGCATCGTTAACGATATCAGCGTGCAAATTATCTTTTCCACAAGAGAATAATCCAATCCTAACTTTTTTACTTCATCTTGAGATGCTAAATCAGGTATGGTGTAGCTGACGATAGTACCTCTGAGTTGCTAGCCTATCATGCATCAGCCGCCACACCCGTCTGACTAATCCAGGTTGGCAATAGACGAGGTCCAAAAGCCTCGGTGTCCAGCGTGCGTAAATACAATTACCCCTACGTAGACGAGTGAGATCTATGCAATCAGGCGGCTGTGAAAGAAACTTGTCGCACTAGCAGAGCTGCATGGATTCCTCAGTTGGGTAGCAAACAACCACGCAGGGAGCCAATGCAACCATGTATCAGGAAGTTTCTGTCTCGCAGTCCGCACTTGCTTGTGCAGAGGTTGAAGGCGTACCGTTAGATAGAGAACCCAGTTATGCTGGAGACGTCTCTTATACCAAACACTTATGGAACTTCATGATCGTGCCTTTCATTCGCTTGGTTATCTATGCTACAACTTCCCCAGGAAGCAACCCGCCTTGTACTCCTATGGTGGCTGGAGTTACTAGAACTCGAGCTGGTCCCCACCACCTCCGAAAGACCTTTTACATTGAATGCTGAAATGTGAGAGCCCTCCCTTGACCATGTGCAGGCTGCACGATTATCAAGTGGACAGTTCTTGTTTATCCAAAGTCACACAAGGCAGTACGAGCAGTCGGAACACCAAAGTTCACAGGTCAACACGGACTGACAGTAACCTCAGTTCATCGTGTTGATTCCGCTCTGTTCTGTTCATGGTCGATATAATTAAGAATCGCTGCGGCGCGCCTTAAGGGCGAATCCGTCATCTTTATTGTGCTCCAACCCTTCCGTCTGAGCAAGTTCCACGACAGTTTTCAAACAACAGTGAACCACATTCCTAAAAAGGATACGTTTATCGTAGATGGTGAGGTGGATGTTGTTCACATTCATAACGGAGCAAATCTGATTTTTGTTTTTCTTGCCTTGCTTCGAATGCTGCCGTTTTTCTTTGCTCACATTATTAATTTTAATGGACTTCTGAACTGATCGTGACGTTTGGATTGAACACAGATTAAGGCGACATCTACGCCGCAAGAAATCGACTTTGACCTTTGATAAGCCGTTTGCGACGCGAGCGCCAAGCTATGCAGTTTTTACCACATGCACGGGATATTAGTGTTGTGAAAGAAGCCCACTGCATTTCCCGTAGAACCATCTGGTGGCTATGTTCATGATAATTGAAATTGTTTAGAATCGCATAAAGCCTTACAGGGTCAAATGCGGCAACCAATCAGTCGACAACGTATTGTCGTGTCACATCGAAATGACCGGCGGTTCTTGGCTCACGTAAGCTTAAAGAAGGAACCAATTGAGTGTAGAGACTTAATATTTTCTGATAATTCTTGACCTACCTTCCGAATATTGTTGTTTATGAGTACCCCTGTGGTTTAGTGAGTTACTACATTCAGCCCGACCTTCTGCGAGGCTGAGGAGTAGTGCGTCTACTTATCCTAACCTCTAATGATTTCTTTCTTTTTTAAGCTTTCTTCAGGTTAGTTTTTATTCCTCGTTTTTCTCATCATTACTGCGATCTACTCGGAAGGTAACGATTTTTCCAGCCCTCAGTAAGGACGCTCTTATATGTTATTTTTTTCGTAACAACCCGTCAATGTAGTATTTATTTGTAAATCACAGACCCTTGTCGAGATTTTGCAAAACAGTCTGCGTCTGTGCTTCTTGAGGAACGGTTAGTTTTTACGTTCCCATCGTGCACCACGTTTTTTTTTTCGTCACCTAACAGGCTGAAGCATCAGTTCGTCAGCACTTGACAAGCGTGCAACGTGAGTTGGATTCTGTTCGCGCAGACAATGTGAAACTTTATGAGAAAATCCGATTTCTCCAATCCTACTCCAGTCCAATCGGTGGTCGATCAGAACTACACCCATCTGCGGCAGTGCTCAAATCATCCGATGACCGGGTATCCGTGCATTTGGGTTCCGATCCGACTGTATTGAAATACTCACAAGCATACGAGGCTCAGATGGATCCATTCAATCAGTTCAGTCGTCAGGAAAAGCAGCGGGTCTATCAGGATCTGAAACCGTACGAGAAAGTCATGTTGGGTCTGGTATGTCATGTCTTGTAGTCAGTCTTTAGACCACGAATTTCACTGTTATCACACGTGTCCAGTTACTGATGTTGAAAATCATGCTTCTCTTTATCTGTTCATTTCCTGTAACGAAAATCCCTGACTTACTGAATAAGATGAACGTTCTTCAAGTGTATCGTTGAACTGTCGAAAAAGGGACAGTTATTAGGGAAAAAAATCAAACGAAACAAACAGTCACACAAAACGTTTCTGGTTTCGATAGTGCAAATGAATTGTGAACTTTTTCTCCTTCCCCTGAGGATTTACGTTGTTAAGGTAACCACCGCTTATAGAATTCGGTACGGACCAACTCGAAATTTTGTGGACAAAATTTCAATCTATTTACATTTCGTGCGGATCTAGCCTAAAACGGCTAGATACATGCGACTTTCGTTCCCCCAGAATATAACCATTTGCATAGCATGTTCCATGTTCAATCGCAATAGAACGAGCACGGCCTCTAGCTCCTGGGCCTTACGGCAGAGAGGCGAGAGGCGGTAATCAGAACCTGGAAGTACATAAGGTTTCAGTAGGTCCGGCGTGGTAACGAGCCCGGGGACTTCGAACCAAAACCTAAAAATAAAGTGCCCGAGAAATATGTGATTCGGATCTCTGGTCTTTTTGGGACAACGGACGCCTAATCAGCTTGATCATTGCCAATAGTGGAAAATGAAGACCTGAGGGGCTGTGAAAATTGTAAGGTTGTTAGGCTATCAGCAAACGCCAAAAACTCGAAACCTCTTTGTAGGCCTGTGTCCGAAAACAGGACTGTCCGATAAGCCCATCTGGCATCAGGTGAATGACGCAGGAGTTAGGAGTCTCATCGACTGAAGGATAAGGTCGGAATCAATCATACGTCCTAGTTCGCGGACAGAGTGAAAGCGATCTGATTTACGTGACAAGTTCAGAGACAAGCAGAGGTGTTGCTCGAATTCAAGCCCACGGGACAAACAATAGGCCTGAGAGACTGGAGACAATCATCCAATGAGCTTTGACCTACATAAATTGTTTGACCATCTGATCGTTCTTGCTTGGTCAAGCAAAGTGACCGAGCAAGAATCGAAACGACTGGCTGAAATTGATAGAGTTAGCGACAGTGATGTTACGACCTGAAAGCGCAAATAAAAAGGTCTTGTAGTTTACTTTAAGCTATATTTATAGTGGCTAAAGAATTATACCAAGCACCATGAATTCGCACCGCCGTGTGTCTCGAACCTTGTGAGATAAGACAACCCTCTCAGCGTAGTTCTGTATCAAGACTTGAGTCATGCAAAGATCATGCGAAACACATTTTCCCATCACATTAATCGATCATATAATCCAAGATCTATTATTTCGTGCACTTAGGCGCCTTTTGTCCTTACTGTATAATCTAATTCATATTTTGTTATTGTGCTTCCCTTGATTTGTTCTCCGTTGGGTAAAATCCCCGACAACTTCTGGCTCTGTCCGCAACGGAAATTTTCAGGGGCGGATTGTGCTCGGGAATCGTCGTGCACGTCTTTTGGCTTTCGCCTACGCCTTGATCATACACATCCTCATATTTCTTGCCCTGTATAATGCTGCTCACTTCCAAAGATCCGCGGATGAGGCCGAATCCAGCTGTCTATTACGGTGAGTTGCTGTGCTAAATGCATCACCAAGTGTACTCATCTCGTGCCGTTCATTTTCTGAGCCAGAGTCGTACAGTATCAATCTACTAATTACCATCATTTGGTATACGTATATTTATTGTTGTTTTCAGCCATTCTGAATGAGGCGGAAAATGAATTTCTTCATTTCAGTGAACAGAATTGCTCACGTATTATAATCGCTGGCAGCTGGAGAGTCATTCTACAACGATCCCACATCCCCCCTTTCGTTTCGAGTGGTTGTTAATCAATTCAGTCACCGTTTGACGAACTTCGACGGTCAATCCATGGTTTGTTGCTTCCCGTACGATGACAGCTATCCTGCTGGTATAAATCACTTGGTCATCTACCTGGATCTTGGACACAGCTATACTTGTCATCCCCAGACAATGGAACAGTTGACATTGTAACAAGTACAAAAGATAGCATTAGCAGTTCGAATTCGTCCGTCCAATAGCAGCCGTTCTGTCCTAGATAGGGAGAATTTCTGTGCAATTTCCCTCAAATATCCATCCGGGTAATAAATATCTTGCATGTCCGATATAGTGAAATGTGTGTGATTTCTTGTCCGTAGATCGGTTTTGTACTCAAAAATGCGGCTGTGGTCAAACTGCAGTCGCCGAAAGAAAGTGGCATAACTTTCATTCGACTTTCTGTTAGTTGATAATTAGTCAGCTCAAACGATTTCCCAACTGTTCAGAGATCCGTGAGAACACCAAATCACGCGTTATTGATGACCAGCAAACCCGTCACTTCTCGGATTGACTATTGAATTAGTTTGTCCCATACGTAGTAAATCGTTTGACGAAACTCCTCAAACACGTAAAGCATTCGGATACGTATTTCACCGTTTCTGACGCGCGCCACCAAACTCAGTACGACGCAAACTATTGCGAAACTCCCGGGTCGTACGGCAAAACAGGGAGAGGTCTTTCGTGGACTCTTCTCTACCATAATGGTGTGCGCGTATACCCTTGACTGAATTGTTAATACACGCGGCTTCAAGCCGGACGTTAGTCAATCCGCAGACGATGGGAGTTCAGCGCTAAGCTGCCCACGCTTATCGGTTGGTTGGTTTCATTGTCTAGTCTCTCACGGACAAGTAGTGATCTCAACAGCACGAGGTTTCTATTCGCTGCACTTGTTGAATGAACGCACACGATTGATTTCCAGTCCGTGTGACTATATTGTAGGATGGTTAGCTACAAGTTTCCACAGTCGTCTATATCACGTTAGTTCATCTATGTTTTCCGTGCCTTACCTCTAATTAGTTATTGGATTACGAGACCACTTATTTACGCACTGAATCTGCAAGCCAGTTCAACCGCGGACTACATACCTCTATCAAATACAGCACAAACATGATCCGATGATGTACGACTAAAGCACATTTTAACTTATTCCTCAGAATTAGTTCAATCGCATGGGATTTGGAACGTTCACCAATTACCTTTTTCAAGTTCCTAAATCTTGGTTTCACTACAAAGCTCTTCGTTCTGGCCGGAGAACACCGACAAAGACACTACGTGATGCCGTCTGTACTCAGACCAGTAATCACAAGGTTGAACTGTCCTTATACTGCAAAACGTTAAACATGTCTTGAAGTAGGAACGTCCGACTATTGAAGAGAAGGGCTGCAGCCGATCCCACCAGTTCTTTTCAGTTTGGGTAAAGAAGTCCTGACAAACAGTTACCTCCTTGCTGGGTGATATTTGGGACGAGGAACGTATTCCGTTATCGTCGGATGGATCACTAATTATGGGGCATACGGAGTGACTGTGGCAACCGTTGTTTGATTTCGATAGATTCTAAATTCTTAGCTCTGATAGTACCGCGCCGTTTGACATCGGTTCGCCAGAGTAACATCCGAGAACAGCAGGCCGAATTTCGTCCAGGTCGAGGTTGCATCGACCAGATATTCACCCTTCGACAGATACTCGAGACGCGCCACACGCACCGCCGCCCTACGATCGTAGTCTTTCTGGACTTCAAAGGTGCGTTCGACTCAGAGGACCGGACAGTGCTAATCAGTGCTCTCCACCGGAAGGGTATACCAGAAGAGCTCGCAAACCTGTGTTCGCGTCAAGGTATACGATGAACTATCAAGTTCATTCGAAACGACTAACGGGGTTCGATAAATGGTCCCATCTCTTTCTTGTTCAACTTCGTCATGAAGGTGACGGAAGATGGTTTAGGTCTCCAATATGTAGGCATCGAGCTGCCAGATGAGGAGAGCCTGCGATCTGGATTGCACAGGCAATCTGGAGTGAATCCACGGAACAAACAAAGCGTGCACTAGACAGGCTATAACTCCATTCGGTATGAGCTTTGCCTCTTCAGAATGCAAAGTGCAGTTACAAGACTGGACGCTAATACTCTCCAATTTGATGCTGGACAGAGAGCACCTGACGATTGTCGGCTATTTCCCCCTACCTTGGCACCTGCGTGACGAAAGATGGTAATATTGTGCACATATTCTGAGGCTTTGGCGGCATACACTGGACCGAGGCATTTGTGGCGTCGGTCTGACATCTCCCTGAAGCTGGAAGGTCGTGCGTACCGTAGCGTAGTGTACTCAGTTCTGCTTTGTGGTCGCGGGATTTGGAGTTTACGTGCCGAAAATGTTCATCGTTTCGGTGATGGAAATCACCAATATCCAAGTAACATGAGTAGTATTGGGTTAAGTGGTCTGGTGAGACGTGTGCAGGTTAAGAATGTAGCATTAAATGCCGGTTCTGGGAACACATCTCAACGTATGAAGCCTAGCGGACTTCGCCGGTTAGGTATCCTTTTCCGTATGGCGAAGACTTGGCTACCACATAATGCCGTATTTTGCATCTTTCCCGCTGAGTAGAAGAAGCCACGTGAAAGTTAGTAGATGACGTAGAGTGAGAAAATGTGCAGCAAACTTAAGTAAAGTCACAGTACCTTTGGAATTTGTCCCCATTCTCAGCTGAACTTTGAAATCCGTTCGCTCAACGGGATTGTTTGTTTCCCTAGCCTGAAATGTCGTTCGCAAATTACGGTGAACTGCTCACAGGCCCCTATCTTATCGTTTTTTATTCAAAACCACTGGTCGGCGAAGACCAGGAACCGAATCGTCAGCCATAATTCGTTTTCTTTTTGCATCAGACATACTCCGGCTTACATTTGTTGTGAATAAACAGTTGGGTTGTCACCAGCGACCCACCCCTGCTGCTAATTTAATGTTGGCACAATTTCTGCTCACAGTAACGGATGTTATCTCCGGTGTATCTCAAACCTTTTTCGCCGAATATCCCTGTTTGTCGGTCCCTATTATTTAGTTCGTCGACATTTTGTACAATTATTTTCGACCATTTCCGGGCCGAAACGTAACTCACACGCGAACTAATAATTCAAACAACCGCGCACTAGGAGAGGCGATTCCGTAACATGAAATGAAGGAAAGGACGTCATTCTTGTTCGTATCATTCTGCAGTGCTTTGCATCGTCTGAACCAAAAGTTTCACCAGATTTTGACCTCCGTTGCCAAACTGCAAAGGATACGTCAAAAGTGCGCTAGTTGTTATTGGATATCTTTAAATGTTAGAAACGCATTTTGTGTGAAACTGCTTAATTTTTCTCTACTATCCTTTTTCAGGTACGCGGAACACATGCGTGCAGCCCATCCGGAGTCAGCGGATCATCACAAACTATGAACACAGAAAATTTTGCGTAAAGTAATTTCGCTTTACTCTCTCTCTCCCTTTTGAGACTGTGATTTGAAGCACACTTCGGTTTTTCAGCGGTCGAACATATCAAAATCATATTTCACGTGATTACTTTGTTCATTTTTTAGTGCTCCGCTGCAAAGCCAACATTTTATTCCCGTGTGCTGATATGAACTTCTTTTTCGGTATCCATGGGACATCCCCATCTTCCTGGAGCCCTGTTACCCGGTTGGCCGTATCGCTGTTTCCTAAATGCAATACACGCTTTCGAACGGCTTGATCTGATAGTGCACGGCAGCCAGCACTAACGTGTATTACTTTTGCAACGAAAGCTGAATTCTAGCAATTTTGTCGACCAAGCTGAAGTTAGTCTTCAAAACGAAACATTCCAATGCCGCTGCAGTGGCTCTAACGGTGGAACTCAGCTTGTGACCATGAAGGTTACCGTGTTGATCAAAGAGTAGTAGAAATACCTATCAGCTCCCGAGCCATTCAATTTGACATTATCTTTGTCCAGCGCTTGAACATTGGAAGAAGTGAGGTAGTAGTCGTCTCAAAACCCCGGCAAAGTACACGATCAAATATTGCAAAATCTGGACTGAACTTTAGCTACGACCGCCCCTCCCGTTAAGAGTTTGCTCAATGTATTCTTGCGGCAGCGAATTTGGAATTTGAAAGCCCGTCAAATGTTATTAAACGGTTTCCGACGATGTTAGGGACTGGCTTTTTGAATTTTCACTCGGAAGCACAGTATGGTTGCCCGTAATTGTTAAAAATAACGTTTACTTCAAGACAAACTCTACTTACCCTTAGACTGCTGCTTAGTTGTGAAATGCAGCCATATAAACATCAGTAATGAAACATCGGACCGCGAAGGTGTCAAGTACTGTATTGGAGCCAATAACTACAACGTACCCAAACGTCACAGATGAGCAGTGAATCCGTGAGTCAGTTTGTCCAATAAGTACAATTAAGTATGCACAGCTATAAGGAAATAAATCTGATTTACACGCCACAGAAGAAATCCGAAACCGACTACGTACCGCCGGGAGAACAAAATCAAGAGGTAGGAGTAAAAGACTGTTCCATTATGACCGAGAAAACAAGTTGGATAGACAGATGGTAGTGTCATTTACAAGAGCAATAAAGAACCATTTCGAATAACTTTAACGAAGCCCATGATTTGATGCGAACCACCGCATCGGATCGCAAAAGGTTTCCACGGTCGGTCTAGTTCAGAAAGACGTTTGACGGAACAAAACTGATACTCAGTTTCGATCTATACCAGATCCTTCTGTGGATTCTTGTTTTTGTCTAGGTTCTCCGTTAGACTTCGTTTTGTCCTGTGGAAAATAAATCGGATATCAACAAGCAAGATAACAGTACAATTTTTGGAGAAAAATCATTGGCAGGAACTAATCAAAATTCAGTCATGGACAGGGAGATGACCGATGGAAAAAGAGGTTTCCGACTAGGTCTTCAAGAGGAAAATGTATTGTTGGTTATTGTTGACAGACTGACGAAGGAGACGAGCATAGGGCATTCTAAAAAATAACTTTAACAGCATGCAATGGACATACTATCTGAAACAGTAAGTCAGAACATCCATTCCAAAAAGCATACAAACGTTAAGCCGCAAATGAAAGAATACAGTACAACAAGGTCACCTGATTGTCATCTTCTGCTGTGCTCCGGATGTGATAGATAACCGTGTTATGTTTCCGTTCTGCTTCAACCTGAATCGAGAAGAGACCAATACAATCAAGTGAAATGTGGGGCATTTGATAAAGTATTACTAGAACAGTACTACCATAATGCCGACCTACTGAAATGGCCCAAACCTTGGGCCTCTGCAGGACTCCGATCATTTCTGACGTGCTTGGAGCATAAGTGTAACGAGAGAGGAAGGTTCTATTGCAAGAGGGGGAACCGTCAACCACGACCTTGAAACTTGTAGCAGCATAGTCTCATTAGATCAGATGTGGTAACGAGGTGGGCGATAGCAAATTGCTATCTATCACCAAAGTGGCCGATGGATCTTCGATTCGAACCTCTGACTATTTTTTGAAATGACATACTTGGTCCATTCGACCACCCTCGTTGGTCAGTTCAACTAGGAGGTCCATTGCAGACTTTTCATTCACCCAAATCACGTAAGTTGACCCTATGTTCTGCGGCGAACTTGTGAACCGACCAATGTCGACCAGCAGATTAATGAACCGCATTTTGCGACTGATTTACACAGACATCTTTGGCGGTGCTCAAGTGGATGAACCATCTAACACCACAAAGGTCAGAGGTTCGAATCTCATCATCAATGATCTTCCTGTCAGTAGATGGCGATACGATACTGCCCAATCTACGCGGTCCTGTATCACTCCTGGTTTTAGGGTAATGATTGCCGCCCCCCCCCACCATGCAGCGACCCCTAGAGGTCACGTGGTATGCCCTTTCTACTATGCTCACAGGCCAAGAGCTTAAAAATGGGAAGAAGTGACATTTATATGAATTACTAACAATGTGTATGGATGGGGTTAACAAGTATAATAATAAGTAAACAATAAGGTGCCGCAAACGCACACCTGATCAGGAAAGTCGATCATGTACTTCTGGAGGAACTTTGTTCTCTCACTCATACGACATCATTTGCAATAAAAAGCGGTATTTCTACGTTAAGTGCGTGAGCAATTGACAACCGGATACAACTCAAACGGGCGGCGATCAGACAACCATCACCATTGCATTCAGACGTGAGCTTCCAGGATTTTAAGCCAATCAGTGAGAAAAGCTTTCCAATTGGCAATCTTCAATTGTTTGGATCCTGGTAAAATATCATAGTAGAAGAAAATCGTATATAAACAAGCAAAACTGAAGTAGTCATTTAAAAGTCCTGTCTGCGCGAATGTATCCTTTTCTTCGTTAGGTGGCAGAGTAATATTCCCATTGACCGATCTCTTTCATTCCGCGTTACAGAGTGCAATTGACTTTTAACGAAAAATGATCAGGGAATGGAGAAGAAAAGGTCGTAGAAGCTAACATACGGGATCTACAGATCTGTCGAATCAGAACGATTGCCAAAATGTGCCCCTGTACAGTTAAACTGTATTCCACGTGTTGGCTACTGCGGCGTTCTTTTCTTCCTCCTGTTAACCCACTCACTGTCCACTGTGCATGCACATTTCTTCCGTAGCGCAGTGCAACAAAGTGAGAAGGGCTGCAGTCAGCGGAACTCGCTTTGTTGTGTAACGCTGAATGATGACGACGACAACCATGACAGTCTAAATGCATAGGCGCACACTTATTAATCACTGATTGGGCAGAACATGACAATGCGATCGCCACTGTTTACAGCTCATTGCCGTATGTTTTAGTGCATATACCCAGCTGGTTACGATAACTTTTGACCTCCAACCATGTTCGCTGTACGAGCAGGAATTACAAAACGGGACACCACTATTGAACAATGCTGATCGTCTCGAATAAACTCGGTAGCTAACGATATACCCGTCAAAATGAGACTGCATCTTGAAGTGATGTGATGACTTGGGTGCCTTCATGACCCAACGAGCTACACAGGATGGTTTATCTCGGGTCTAAGATTCGATGATACCTGAAAGATCAATGGGTAGATGGCTGGCCTGGAATATGCCGACGATGTCCCACTTCTCACTTGAAGCGGCTCAACTGCTCCTGAACAGCCTGACAACCGAAGCGGCGCAATACGGTATGTAATTCGCATCATTAAAGTGTACGTTTTTACCTCAGGTTTGGTGAAATACCTTATCTCCGACGTATTTGGGCAATAAAACATTAAAGATTGCTGAAAATTTTGCATTGGTCGTCCCGCTGGATAGTCAAGATCGCGCTGGACAAGTTACTTAAACCTAAATGTGCACTTTACTTGGCTGCTTTCAATATCCCAAAACTAAACACGATAAGGCGCCAGGCTGGCTTAGTTAGAACTCTTCAGACTTTTAAAATTTCTCCTACGTTCTCGAAACGCACATACAAGATCCCACCTCCATGATCATTCTTCGCAGCTCAGGCATAAAAACTTCTCTCGCTTCACTTTTCGCGTGTCCGGTGATCCGGTTTCCAGCTCGTGGTTAGACTGGCGTTGAGATCGCTCCGAGCATGCAATCCGAGTGCGCACTGTTAAACTGGGTCCCAGCCACTTGTGTGAAGTTCGGCTGAACAGTTCTGTCAATAGCAGTCGACTGAAGTACCGTTGCTGGTTCATCGTATCTGTTCATGTGCCCACTGTATGCGGCTTCCCCGAGGCGAACGACGAGTCCCACTGGGACTCAAGCGTGTGTTCAACGGACTTTATGGTCATCGTTGATCTTAACACCCAACGTGACTACTTAACGGAGAGTGGCACATCGGAGGCCGGTTTCCTGTCCAAGCCAATCGCTTCGACAACGGTGGTCGTCTCATCCAAGTTTGTTCCGACCAAAGACTGTTTCTGGAGAACATACTTTCTTCATAAACGCGATGTCGGTTCACCTGGAGCCCTTCTTCACCTTCACAGAGTTTAATCCAGGCTGACCACGCTGCTATTAACCACCGATGGCGTGGATCAATTGAGGATTCCCGGTCATTTTGTTACTCCCTCGTGGACCCGAATCATGCTTTGGTTCGTGTTCACTTTATTTTGCATCTAGTCTACCACCGCACCAACACGAAAACCGCCCGTCCTAACTCTAGACGAGAATTGTCGACTTCAGTTCAAATGAGAGCTTAGTTTACCCACCGCCAAAGCAAACCTCTCACTAACATCTGCAAGTGAACTGATGCGGATAGATACCCGACCTCCGCGAATAATGAAAGCCATCAGGGAGATGAGTTTTATTGGAATACACAAGGTTGTCGGACCGGATGGACTGTCTCCGTCTTTCTTTAAGGTCGTTCGCAAAGTAATGTCACTACATTTAATAAAATCTTTGGGATCAGTCACAGCAAGAGAACAGTGCCTTCTCGTATACAGTGGATGTCTGTGGCGTCGGTGTAATATCCGGCCACCGACCAAAAGTATACACTGCGACAGTGTCACTCATGCAGTACGGCCCAGGAAAATTGCCACTGACTGTAGAAAATATGCGGAGACTGGATTTTTGAATACCGTTGTCATCATAGTATTGACAAGTTATGGTGGAGGGATTTCGTGAGTAACCCAGCGGTTAGGCGTAAGGTACTGGATCCTAGGGTTCACTCTTTAGAACAGGGACTGAATCAGGATCGGTTAAGATGGTTGGGGCATATAATGCGCATGCCCACAGAACAACCGCTTCGTTGTGTACTGTTCTCCGAGAAAAAAGTTGGTTGTAAGCGGTTAGCAGGTAACAGTAAAAATGTATAAAAACCTTAGGTCCAGTTGGAGTTGAGGTCCATGAGATCTCCCAAACGACGTTTGGAGACAGGTGACATGGCGCGATTTGACAGTTGTTTTGCCTTCAGAATCTTTCTTTTCCCTCGTAGGTCTTCAGTTTATTTTATGGCCGCTCTTTCTCTATTTATCGTTCTTTTTTAACCTTGTTAGTAGGTGGTGCTGTAAGGTAGTAATCAAAACCAGAGTACGTTGTTGGGATGTTAGAGATCGTAAAAACTGAACCGGTCCTTGCACAACCCAAAGTATGCGAGCACAATTACAGCGGTGGGTCCACGAAACTCTGGGGCACATTTTTCCGTGAAAAGCACTGAGCAGCGTTGTTCGATAAACTTTGTCGAAGGTGCTTTTCGTGTCGAGTATGTGGCGCATTCCAAATAACCAGCAAGGACCAAGAGTCAGGTCAAAACAACCTTTACTCGGGAGAAATCGGGCCCGCTGATCGGATGTTGTGACGAACCGATGTCAGACGACGCAGCAACAAAAGCTAATGTATCGGTAGCCCTTGGAAATAAGCTTATCCCACGATAATTGCTACAATCAATGGGTATTACCTTTTCATTTGGGCTACGACCCATAAAATTGGAATCAACGATTGGAATAAAGGACAGGGGCAAATAAATAACAACAATAATAATAATAGTAATAATAAATCGGAGGGGAAACGGATCTTACTCTGATTTTCCCCAGTGTACCTGACTCAAAAAGAGCGGCCAGGTTGGAAAATCCCTTTGCACTTAGTCCTTTATATTCATTTTCGAGAGCAGTGAGTCCGATTGGCTTCACGGGCGAATCATCTCGAGGACGACAAGGGATAGAGTTCACAGTTTTGTGTTGACGCTGAAAACAAAATTTATCCTTAATTATATATATATATATATATATATAACACAGATGGATGAAAAGATCACATGCTACCAGGACTATGTCAAGGGAAAACGATAAGCGAGGGAGAGGAAAGAAGAAAACATGGAGTCCATTACATATATGACAACCGTTCCATTCTCCAAACCCATTTCATCGGGATCCATGGTTCCTCTGTGGGCTTTGTACTATCCGACTGCACAAACAAAAACAGAGGACTGATTTAGGAGGATCCCTCTCCACGCTCTGATCAAACGGCATAACCCATAAGGCAGTAGGACCAAATGAGTGACTCAACCCATTGGAAGCCGGTTTAGCACACGACCGTATTGCTTCGCACGCCGTCCTTGGTTGGCTTCGAATTAGGATTTAGTCACCTTCCTTAGAATGACTACCAAAGATCAGCTAGCCTGGTGCATAGTGTCGGACATTCCCCTCGTTCTCGCACTTTGGTGAAAATACTCGCCGCGGGAAAGCAAACGTAGGATTTGCCCAGCAGAGGCCGTCTGATAGGAACTGTCATCTCGGATCATTTTGAGGTTCAGAACGAGTAGCCATGTAGGAGCCAGAAAACATGCACCCGACCAAACAGGCATGTTAGAAAGATCGGAATAAAGACTCGTCTGTTTGTTCACCTATGTCAGTTGTCTCCGCTGTTGCTGTGCTAAGCTATCTAGTCAAATCGATCGTAAACCACCAAGTCAGCAGTGTTACCTACAACGTCCTAACAGCTATTGACAATTCAGCTAGCTATATCTCTAAAACCCAATAACTGGAAGACAAATACTCCTCAAGAAACAGGGATCGTAGTCTATTGAAAGCCAAAAGCAACTTTCATCCTAGGTCCCCAATGTTTCATAATTTACCAAGTGCAGATTTACAGCTATCAAACCAAGGAACAGTCGTGTAAACGATGCACTCATATGCGGTAAAATAAAACATTGTTGATGGAACCAAAGACTTCAATAATTCCCCTTGTCAACCTCAAGTGTTGCAATCAGCAGCGAAATTCAAACAGGAAAGATGATGCTGGATTATTGGCAAACTACTATCAAATGAATGGAAAGACACCGTTGCTCGCAACTACAAAAGTGCATACTCGGAACTAAGGCATATTTTGCCAATCGTTCGGATTCGACAGAAAGTGACAACACGATCACTACTGTTCACAATCCATTGAAATATCCTTAAGTGCCCTCAGTCAACTGGTTGGTGGTTCCTTTTGACCGCAACTACAGCGACTTAAGACACCTACTTATCCACATCAGCTGTACATTTTCTCGTTCTACGCCGCCACCTCATCTGCTAACCTCCACTTAGTTTCTTCCACTCCGAAGGAGGGGCGGGAAACAAGGTACGGCAGAGTAAACGCATATTTGCCACACACAATATGCTTTGACCGAGTGTTCTGTGGGCCTGCATCCCACTCTAAATCTGCAGCTTCAGCACTACCTGCAATCATTCCATCCAGTCTAAGCGAAACTAAGCAAACGTCGATGGTCGACTACCTTCATGGGACGAAGAACGTCCTATTCTTCATTATTTTGCACAACCCTGAATACAGATAGTATACCACCGGAATCATGGCGAAGGATAAAAACAATGAGTGAAAAAGGAAAAAAAAAGACAATGTGTAGAGTTCACAACGCATGGTAGTTCTTCTGTTCCCCATCTCCACATCACCGATCATGTATCGGGATCCATGAGTCCTGGTAGTAGCGTTGCTGAAACAGTTTACATTTTTAAAGTTAGAAACGTTGCTAGTTTCAGTTCAAAACCACAGCAACCTGCAATGCGGACTAACTGGGGTCAGGGAAAATCGGAGCGTTGTTACTCTATAACCGAGCAGATGGGTT
The DNA here is from genome assembly GCA_008360955.1 of Fasciolopsis buskii. Taxonomy (NCBI): domain Eukaryota; kingdom Metazoa; phylum Platyhelminthes; class Trematoda; order Plagiorchiida; family Fasciolidae; genus Fasciolopsis; species Fasciolopsis buskii. The sequence goes on from LUCM01006102.1 coordinate 48,805, forward strand.
ACTGCCTTCGCACTGATGATATCAACTCGGCTGATGATGAAACGTTTGCGATCTAAAAGTCAAATCCAGTGCTCAAAAGAATTCGGGAAGAGCTAAAGCTCTTGCAAGTCTGACTAGAGCACATTGCGCATGTTACGTAGATTCGAACAAGCACGCAAGGTCGTCCGCATAATCCAGGTTAGGCAGCCTTTCATCAACTGACAGTTCAATGACCACATTCTGAAAACCTTCTAAATCGTCTTCCGTTCTCCAATCGACAGCGAATCGAAACAACGGCGAAAACAGACTATCAAAATTATATATACATATATCGGCTTGAAAACAAGAATGGCGCCAATGCATACCCGTGAACTAAGAAATGATAATGATAACCAGTTTTGTTTAACGGTTTACCAACTCACTCCCTTTTTATTGGTCAGTGATTTTCTCTGCTTTGATGAAGAGTAATTTCAAACTTCTGAGTCGAGACCTTAGAATGCCTCGCCAAGTTCCGAAAACCTTGTTCTTGTTAACTACACTTTTGCCAGATACACTAACGTTTGATTAAAATTCGCAGATAAAATTCTGTCCGACAACAATCATTTGCCACACACCAACCTGTTTCTCCTCAAGTTCTACTTCACTCGCACCAAATTCCGATCAACATCATCGTTCAGCGTTAAACAGCAAGACATGTCTCCCTGACCACTGCCTTTTCCCCACAGTTGCACCTTTCGACAAAAAGTGAATATCCAAGGGAAACGGAGTGGCCCAACAAGGGCGGGAAGAGATAGGAATACTGCTGCAGCCAACACAGTCTAACTGCGCAAACACACT
>LUCM01006104.1:0-19472 GCA_008360955.1 Fasciolopsis buskii
TATCAACTAAACAGCATATTAGGTTCCTCTTCGCTTGTAACGGCACAAAGCTTTGATTTATTCTCTGGGTTAAAAAATTCTTGGAGAAATAAACGCACAATAATCGATTACATACACCAACGTCTGCAATATTTACCCTTCATTTTTAAGGATTTGTCTCTGTTTTATATTACCTCACCGACTGCATTCTTTTTCCGTTTTCTCACGATTGCCAAAGGCTTCGACAGAATCAAGGATTCATTCAAACATTCATAATGTTCAAATAGATTAGCTTTTAGAATTTCAGTGGACAGGGTCATACCGATCAGCGAACGTCGAACGCACTAAGTGTATTCCACTCCTATACTAAAATACAGTATAAGCAGCAAACTCCATGATCAAAAGATACTGTAAAACGGGGTTGTGACAAGGCATTCACAACTGAGATTTCCCTTTTAAGGAGAGGAAAATTATAAACAGAATGGGGTTAGAAAGAGAGAGCATTTCAAAGTTCTACAATTCGGGAGAAAAGTGAAGAACAAAGGTAAGACATCGACTTACAGGAGCTAGTTAAAGATAACACGCTGCCTGTGCACTACATAAGCGGGAACAGGATGCAGAAGGATGAGCTTCGGAGGAAAGCTCCGACGAACAGTGTAGGCGAAAGAGGTACAGGACCATAAGCCTGGCGATGAGCTAGTGATTGCAGGTTAGTTGTTAGGAAAAGGGTCATCGATCAGCCGGATACCCATTCATTAAACCAAATCTAGAGGAGGAGGCGAAGTAGGCGAAGCCCTCACGCGTGACTGTAATATTCAGGTGAGGAGCAGGTCTGAGCTTTGTACTGAATACAGTCTGACGTAATATGGAAAACCGGCTATACGCACCGCGCCAGAATGCTGAGATATAAAAGAACAACGAATGGATAAACCTAGAAGTGAAACTGAGTCTGTGGACCACGATTCAGTTGACTCTAAAAAACTAATGTAGGGAGAACGAATCACATTATAAAGAAACTAAAGGTAAGGTTTCTGGAAGCATTGAATTCAACACGGGGTTATTGGGAAGACTTGATGTCCATGGTAGAAAAGCCAGAGAGAACTGCCGGAGAAACCTTTCAGCAAGATGGCTCGAAAGGTCAGGTCGAATGATGTCGAACGAGAGAAAGTGTTCCTCTGTGGTTACCGAGTGCAACCGACCAGGAATGGGGCGACAGCCGATAGACCAATGGCTGAACAATGAGGTGGAAATCTACACTGGTATCCCTTCACTAGTACTTTGTTGTCCGGAAGCGCACACAAATGGCTGCAGGCGATGGTTTGCCATAATTTCATAATAGCACGTGTGAAGGGAACTGTTTGGGTCAAAAGCATTACCTCGCTTGGCATAAGAAAAGATCACGATAAGCCTCCAAGGTTTGCTGAAATGATAGAAAACTAGAAGGGAATCCAGAAGAGCCGATATGAAGGATGGATTAACTCAAGAGGTGGTAGACAGCTCTGATGTCGTCCGGCTCACTACCGTCCCGGATCTGTTGAGGCTTTATGTGGTTCTCCACTTTAAGTATCGGGTTCGTCGCCATGTTTCTTAAATAAATCATGGCAACACATGAATGCGTGCGTATTTGCCCCCAAGCTCTCGCAACGTATGCGAAAAGTTCACTCATTATCCTCAACAGCATTCGCGGACTGAACTGCAACATTGATTATGTTCACCAACTTTTGCAATCTCCTCTTGCTCCATCTTTGAGTGAAACTCAAATGTTCTCATCGGATACCACACACCTTCAATTCCCTAACTATACCTTCCACTGTTTTTTTTGTTTGTTGATTATTCAGCTGCTGCCTGCCGGAAACCAAATATTGACTTTCCCAATAGTGGTTGAAACTTCGATTTACCTTCTTCAATCATTATTTGTGCATTGCTTACCGTTTTTGTTACGGTGTGAACTGTTCCGCTTTTGATTTGTTATCTTTCAGCACTTGCATATTACAGGCCTCAGAAGTCATATTACTATCTTAGATTTCAACATTCACAACCGCCAGCGGTTGATACACTCCTCCGATACTTCGATCACGGGGCGCGAAGCGGAACACTTCGCTGTGACCAACAATTTATCTCAGCTAGTTGACCTCACCCCACGAATACCCGATCGAACTGGAGACTGCGCTCAAACTCTTGATTTTACTCTTACTTCTGTTTTCCATCTAACCAAATATTTATATTCTTTCTCATCTTGGATCACCGGATAGATGCAACATTACATCCTACGTCAACTTCACCCGCCGAAACTCTCCATCCTCCTCGAGACACGTCTTGCCGCTACAATTCAGCCGACTGGGCCGGTTTCCACGATTTCTTAAATTTTTGCTCCTCGAATGACCAGACACGTTCACGTCCGTTCCCAGTTTTACCGAGGTTGTTCTTCAAGGCACGAATCTCTTCCATTCCACACTTCTAAATCCGGAAAACCCGAATGTCCCAAGTGATTAAATCACGCATGCCATCGTGTTGTACACTTGGAGCGCTTAAAATATTGTCGCTGGTGATATATGCCCATTTCCGCCTCCCAACACTGCTTCGTTCAGCAACAATACAGAGGGCCCAAGAAAGAATCACCGGCTGCGAAGCAGAACACCTACTTCTACCTGCCACCGATCCCCTGTTAAAGCGGTCTCTCGCAATTTCCGCCCTTCCGATTTGGCTCACATTTGTAATCCATCTGGGGGAGGGATATATTCCAGCCGTGCGCAGCAGTACCCCGGCCTAGTGGCCGGGATACGCCGGACATATATATATATATATATATATATATATATATATATATATATATATATATATATATATATATATATATATATATATATATAAGTCTTTGCGTGCGCGGTCCTACGTGGTTTTTGAACGACATAGAAAGCCTAATGTCTTTGCGTCCACTTTACCTAATTGTCTTACACCCCCAGCTTTTTCCCATCCCACCGTCTCCCTTTATCTACCTACCATCCGCACATAAATATAGCAGCTATTTGTAGGGTCGGGCTCCGTTTATTTCACTTTGTGTTTGATTGGGTTCAGAGAAAGGTCATCAGCCTGATCAAAAACCCTTCATTAGCATCGTCGGGAGATTGTCTCAGCAGTTCCGCTTCCTTTTCTCGATCTTCTCGCACACGGGCAAGCAATAAACCTTGTCGAGTATCTTTTGTTCGGTATCGTAAATCTTATTCTTTGCTTTCCCTCTGGACTTCAGAACTTTGGAACACCCTCTCAAATTTAGCGTTTCCACCTGCTTACAACCCTTTCGCTTCTCAAAAGCTGGATCAATAAACTGGTTCTTACATAAGTATGTCTTTTGAGGCACACATTTCGGGGATGCTGAGTAGTATACCGCCCGGACCGAGTGGCTTGCAAACATTCACAGAAAGCACCACCTAGCAGATATTTTAGTGCTAATGCGAGGAAGGGCAGAAATTGCGGGAAGGTACTTTGGAAAGTGAGCAAGGTGCTCGGCTGTCTGTGATGAATGAGAAAAGGTGTCAGGCTTTGCAGCACAGAATTACTTCTTCAACTTTGTGCACGATTCACGACCACCTGCCCCTAGCTTGCACCAAGCATGCACAGGAAGCAGAAATGAAGAAAAGCGACAACGGCGTAACGGTAGGCATCGCAATGGTACAGCGCGATCGTGTGCATGACTGATAATTTCAGTATGTTTGGCCTGGAAAAATGTGGCACAAAAATATTTACGCCCTGAAGAGTAATGGTGGAAACAGATAAGGAAACGGTCGAAACGAAACAACAATCACTACAAGAATAGGGAGCTAAGAACTCACGAGGACTATTCCAGTCGACTAATCCATAACGTCAGTGTCCCGCGGTTTGCGGGAGATCGGAATCAATAAAATTGGTAAGGCAGAAAAACCATGTAGTCATCCGATGAGCCAAGTGGAAGGAGAGTGAGTACATTCGATAAGAGGGAGAGGACATAAGGGGGGATAAGACTAAGCATACGAGGGAAGTCGGCTAGTTGACACAGGTTATTGACTACACGAAGTATTCCGCTTCTCGTCCCAAAGCCGAAGTGTCACGATTATGTATATTAGAACATCCTAAGACGATGACATGGCAGCTGGGGTCTATCGCAAACAGGTGCTCAATTGAAGAGAAAGGGGTCGCCATTGTTGGGAAAACAATAAACAGCGTAACAGATATAAATTAAAGGATGGCGAGACTTCAGCGCCGCAACTGAAACTGAGGATTGAAATAATCATGATTTTGTTGTCCGAACGTGGAAACTGACTACTAAAAGGGGGGTGAGGTGTATAGTTGGGGGATTCAAAACTGATGAAGTCTGGGTGCTAGGAGAATTTGAATTTCAAACAAGAACGGGACAACAGAAGAATACCGGAGAAAGTGATGAACAATATCAATATCCCATCCAATCCGTGAATGTCCGTGAGAGTGATAAGGTTCCATGTTTCGCAAATGTCACAAGGACGTAAACAATGATACACACCACTCAATTGACAATCGGCTCCCTTTAGTCCCTTTCCAATAGTGGTGTATGCAAACACCTGCTAATTTCCGAGCCATTCAGAAGCCCTATAAGCTTAAACGACAGATTTGTTTAGGACAGGTCAATAGTACACTTTTGGCCAGATGATACCCACGCCACCATTAATGATCGTCTTCGACGAGGACCGCGACATCAATGTGTCGGCGGGTGACTACGACGTTGGTCTAGGGGCGGTTCTGCTTCACATTGCCAGCTTACAATGAAAAATTCTCAACTAAGGAGAAAACAGTTCTCTCATAAATATGATTGCCGAAAAGCAGCATTCGCACCTAGTTGAGTGCTCATTGGTGTCGCACACTGACCAATGATCCACCGTTAGTTTTGTTAGCCGCGATACCAGACTCCAACGGTTTCCCGAAATAGATAGGTTGTACCGCCGACTGCTGATCTATGAATCCGAGAGGCATTTTTACGACTGGATCTGAAAAGTGAGAGACTGATGCCGTATCATTCCTATCATTACCTGAACCAAGTGAAAACGAAGAAATCGGAATCATTTCTGTGTTAAAAACTTCAAAATAACACTATTCGACTGAAAACGCCGATAGGGCACTCATGGACCGATTAGATAATACCCTGGTCACCTAAGCGGTCATTTCCGGCTGAAACCTCTCCGTGCATGCAATGGGCTATCGGATATCGAGAGATGTATAATGCGCGGTGACCGATGTACGAGTCCTATCCTTTGCAAAAGAATAACATCTTGAGAGATTTCGCCCCAAAGTACTCATTAAATATTATTATGAGCTACCAAGATCCAGTACGTTCACTGGCGCAACTGTGAGAATCCGCGATGTGTGCCAGAACTGAGATGCGACAGCGACGCTGGTCCCAGTGTCAATATAACCGACTAAACAATCTGTAAGGGTAGTGGATCATGATTCAGCTCATCCATTACCCCGGCCAATGATCAACACTGCTGTGATGACACCATACCGATTTCGCCAATCGCTAATCTGGACAAAAAACCCCGCATGAAAAAGTCAATGAATAACGATGGGCCAGGTTAACCAGCGGCAGAATTGATCAGTGAGTGCTGGCCATAGTAGACAAAGAAGCGGTTTTATTGTGATTAATAAACGAACTTTGATGTTTGCTAGGTTTTTCTAACTGGAGCTAGTGGGAGCAGCTGTCGGTTGACGGTTCGAAACTAGACCAAATGTCTTTTTCCTATTTCTCCGTTACAAAACAATCCACACTTCCCTGAGCCATATACCCATAGATATGAGGCAGTTTCTAAGAGTCCCTTATATGAGGCAGGACATTCCGGACGTCATTTGCTTTTGCACTATATATATATATTACAAAAATCTCAGGGTATATCACGCGTCATGGGAATCACGCCGAAGGACGGAAACAATGAAAAGAGGAAACAGAGACACAGCGTAGATTCCACGACACAAAGGATAGCCCTTTCACCCACCGCCTCCACGTAATCGGTGTTTGCACTCAGGGACACAATGAAGTTGAACCTCGGCGTTGTTATCAACTGGTTAAAATACCACTTGTAAAGTTAGGATTGTGCGACCAAAGTGTAACGAAAAATAGACCCCGATTCAAAACCAGTGTTTCAAGAACTTCTCAGGCTGGTCTTAGTACGCCATACACGAACAGTTGAATATAATCAACCCGTGAAGGCTATGTCTGGACGAATGAATCGAACATCAGAAGAATTTATGCAGACCATGAGGCAAGAGGGTACTCAACGGGAAGACTACCAGCTGCCCGAGCACAAACCGTGCGTCCCAACGCAGCAAAGGAGAAGACTACACTCCATATTCGATCGTAGGAAGTTGAATGTCGCTACATCTCCGAAAAAGGCAGAATGATGAAGTGAACTGAAAAGAAGAAACGTTTGCCAGACGTTTCGGCGTCATAAAGCTACACGCAACAATACCAAAAAATTAAATCCCAAGAAAAATAAACAAACGTCGCAAAATAGTATGGTGCACACACATTTTAAGCGATCCGGCTTGTAGGTCAACCATACCACGTCTCCCGGTAATTCGATTTCAAAGTGGGCTTTGGATCTAACACGCACTGATGAGACAATACCTCGGCTGCGTTGATCCGTATCTTGGTTTATATTTTCTTCGGAAACCTGTACACGACATTCAGCGTGAAAGATGTCGTTGTTGGCCCCCTTTGGCTAAACGAACATGCACGTCACTCAACCGTTCAGAACAGTACATTATTGCATGTTATCGATTGGCTGGGACCACATATTAAGCAGCACGCGTGAACGTTTTATCTGTGAAGGAACTGTCACATGTACTACATTCTGCGGTTCTTGGAAAGTAAGACTCGTTCTATAGATAACGTCTACAGTAGATTTCCCTATTTATTTATCCTAGAAAGGAATTGCAAAGTAACGGAAAACACTGGGAGAACTCGTTTATAGATGGCAATTGATCAAATCAAAGTTTGCTAGACTGTGCAAGACAGGTTCTAGGGAGGAGCACAATTGCAAGCGGCTTGTATACCTCATCTGACAAAGGTATATTGTGGAATTTCGAGAGGATACGAGTGGCTTAGAGTTATGTGGATAATCCATCGTCTGAAAGCTTATTTCAGTTTTACTGAATCACACTGAGCTTCTTCAGATTAAAACCGGCAGTGATCAAGACGTTGGCGTCTCAACGTAAAATTGATACGTTCAAGTGTCCTTAATGATCGCCTCTCCATATCGTTAGCCTGTTAACTGCATCGGTCAGCCTCCTGAAAATTATTTTCATTCTGATTGCCAATTACGACCTCAATTACCAATAAAACCCTATCGAATTTCACATTGAGATCAAATTCAGTCATAAGGCTGCAAATAAAATAGAGTGGAAACTCTGTATCCCCGAGAATATTCACCCGCAATTTATCAAGTGACAACAATTTCCGGGAGAAGAAAGAGGAGATAAATGGGCAAAATGAGGAAGCAGCGGAGGAACAGACTACACAAATATGCAATTAATAAAACAATAAGTGAAGATAAGAAAAGTCGTCACCACGAGCGATAGGTTTCTGCGCACTTTTGTGCACTATGCTCGTGACTGAGTTTGATCTTGAGGCTACGTCCACAGCATATTCACGTTCATCAAAACATAAATTATTCGTCGGTGTAGCCGGTTGTAGCTGTAGTATGTCCACAGACACTGAACCCAATAATGATGTCCAATAACGATGACACACCAGACGGACACCAACTCGCCAGTTTTGTCTCCGGTAAAGTGGGCGAATATCATTCTCTGGTTTTATCTAAGATTTGCCGGATGATATAGCTAAGCATGGTCACAACGCAACGGAGGAAATCAAGACAGTTAAAAAGAAAGCCGATGGACATTGTGCCCTCTGAGTTTTGTGAGTTCAAGGGATCTTCGACCGGTGATCAAGTGGATGAGGCCTCTGTCACCGAAAGTGTCAGAAGTATGGATCCCGGATCCACCGATCACTTCGGTGGAAGACGCCAATTCGCTGTCGTTTGGCTCGTTGTCACACCTAGCCTTGTGAGACCTTGTGTGGCTCTATGTCACTCCAAATTTCAGGGTCAGGGTTGCTGGGTTTTCCCTCGCACAGTTGGCTTTAGTGGCTATGGGATATATCCCTTTGGCCGCATTCATGCTTCAATCACATAATAAAAAACCCTAAAGTTTTTTTAACGAGTTACCATATCAAACTGCCAGTTCATTTAGATCGGAATAATCACTACATTAAAGAGCGCAATGCATTACACTTTCACCTTCAAAGAGGACTGAAAAGATAGGTTCGAGAGTTCACATCTTCAAGTCCTAATAGCGGATACATGTGAGATTTTCTAGTTATGGCGTTCGGGTCGATCTGGTATCGGTTTAGTTCAGTTTTAACCACCATTAACTTTATAGTGATGTGCTCTGGTTTGCGTTGATACCTCAGAAAACTGTCTATTCAAAAGTGCGAAAACAGGACGACAAACTGAAAATTCATTTGCAATGTAATACGTTGAGGAATTCCATAGCGGAGGAAAGATGTGCAGCGCAAAACTCCACTAACAGTGGTGGTGAGCCGCATCATCTTTTATCTTTCACTTTCTTTATTAATAAAATAACGTATATCATTTTTAGGAAAACAGAGGGCTGCCAAATGGGGAAGTTGGCCAGCGGTGGACGGATTCGAACCCGCGACTTTCACGTCCAAACGCTACAACCTTATCCACTGGGCTACCGCCGTCGCAAACTACCGCGTGGACGAATCTTGCAGACCTCAAACTCGGTAGCTTAACTGCACCCACACGAGCTAGCCCATTGGCTAGGGTTTTCATAACCTACCTCCATGCTATCAACCGGTCACCTCGGCCCACCCTGCAACCATGGGCTGTTTTGGAGAAGCAGTCGTTCTGAGGGTATGCGCAACACATCGCAATGAAGTAAATATATTTAGATTTTGTGCCGCCTATAAAGATTGAGCCACAGGGGGAGCGATCACACGCCTAATCCGAGAAGATTTTCCCACCATATTCTACCAATGGTGAGAACTCATCAAAAGGCTTCGTACAACCGTGTGCAACGGCTAAGTTCCTGAGTCATAAGGCGGGGTCGACTTTACTGCGACTTTTGATCGATAACCGGATCTCAAGCCGATGCCAAAAGATTTAAGCTGGTGAATGACAATCGAGACTTCTGTATGCTCGAAAACACATCATCCGACATGAAATGCAACCGCCCAGAAAACCAAATTAACGGATATCACTTAGTTCATTATGTGCAAGAACAGGGTTCCGCTTCGATGCGATCCGGTTTCGCAGCAGCATTTACGAACGAATTTAGATGAACGAGACTGAAATCTCAAAGATAACATTACCGAAATCCACCAGGAGAGCCCAGAGGAGCATACGCAGTCACACTCATCCCTAAAGATTGGGCAAAGGCGACTAGTTCCGTATTGGGAAAATTGGCATGCGCCTCGATTTGTAGATTGGTTGGTCTGATCCGGGAATGACGCCAAATTTCCTCGATTTGCCTTCGATTGAAATTTGACAGACCAATAGACATCACAAGTCCTTTGTCCACAAGCGTCTCCATAGCCTAGAACGGATGGAAAAACTGTTACAAACATTTTTGTTGGAAAATTTGAGAATGTAATATGAACTACCAAACTTGCTACAGTTTTTAACACGAAACCAATGATGATGACGACATTCCCGCGCATTTCGGATCGTTATACAACAAGTGTACAGTAGTTTTGGGGTAGCACGACGATCAGTCGACTGGTGAATGATGAATTACCGACGAAGAACCGTAACCCAGATTATTCATGCCCAAACAACCAGTTGCGCATATATATATATATATATATATATATATATATAAGCGTGGGAAAAGAAAATACTACAGTCACTAACACAGAGAACAGTGTGAACTTAGAAACGTACACTTTATGATCATTCTGATTCGACGGAAGATGATAACACGATCGCAACTGGTCGTGATTCGCTACCATATTTTAGTGCCTCCAGCCCGCTGGTTGACTGGTCTTTTGCAACCCAACCAAGAGGGGGTGACATGCTGTGGAGACGGCCAGGTCTCCACAATTCGAAAGTGCTAGAAATTTATACGCACGTTTATTTCTGATAAACTTATCTACCAAGTTACTATTGGCCTTATCGCGATTGATTAATCAGGTTTTGGCCTCGGACGTTGCTCCTCTTTGAGTGGTTGACTGTCATGTTCTTACATCACCGCCGCCCCACTGACGTGCTTCTTACGTCGCTTGTTCACTGTATTGGCCGGGATCAATGAACCTGTGTCGCTCATCTCAGTGTCCTCTATCTAGCCAGCGGGAGACCTAGCTTCTGATATCGCGCCGTCAGCTATTGCGACGACCAGTTATACGTCGTACTGTGTTACACGACGCCTAGTGTTGACGCCCTGTGTTATGCATCCGATTGTGTGCGTTTCTCCGTAGCCGTGCGGATCCGATGACACAAAATAAGCCAACTACTTTACACAGGTTAGCTATAAATTTTCCCGTTCCACGATGCCACGTCATCTGCTGAACTCCACGTAGCTTTTTTTGCACTCTGTAGGGTAAAAGAACACAGAACACGACACGGTAGAAGTGCGCCTGACATACACAACACGCGACCCAACCAACGGAGTCAACCACGGTCGATTTGCCTTGACGGAGTATATTTCGAACCGGAAAACAATACCAGATTCTTAACCTGCACATTGTTCATGTGGCCATTCCGTCTAGTGACAGCAATATTATGCAAACAGAGTCGAAAACCCCAAAGCGAAGAAAATCTTCAGCACGCAAACTTTGTGCCTCTCAACTACTAAACAAAACCGAGGTCACTGTATAAAGCTAAGTACAGGCTCAATGTCATCGAATCCACTGGATACAAGCAGACGAAAAACAAGGGTCGGTGCAGGATCCGTTGTACATGTCAACTTCTCTAGACTTCTGCTTTATATAATCGATTTTACGCAGTTCGGCATGGTTCCTTTACGGGCTGTTGTAACACTTGTTCGCCATGTCCAGAGTAAGCCTGTTTACTTAAGGATGCACCTTTGGCCTTCGCGCAAACAAACGTGACCCGGAAGACAGCAGTGTTGCTCCAGGTGAGCTCGTGACCAATTGTGAGGTTCGTGTGTCTCTTCTGATAAACCATGCCGAGTCTGAAGAACCCAAGTGGCAACTGTCTTATTTAGGTGGCAAGCCACAATCGCTATGCTCTAGTGGTAATAGCAGAATCTTGTGGTATTTTTAAGAAGGCTTGCCAAGCAAGAATGCTTCATGTCCACGACAGTGCCGCTGCTTTTCCACGATCACCTATTCAGTGAGTCTAGGTTCACCTTATTCAGGGCTGAACACCAACATTGGTATCCGTTCCTTTATCCACAACCTTAGAACGCACCCGGTGACACGTATCTTTTCCGAGCCCCGGATGGAACCCAGACCTGGCTACTTCAGACTGAATGACTATTGCTTGTTCACCGACTGTAGCATTAGTCACAAATTCTGTTGTCCATTGACAGAGTTGTTAAACGATCAACATCATGGTTTTACCACAGACGCCTTGGATGTGAGTCCTCTTGCAGCCGGTTGCTTACTCATATCGGTAGCCTCTGAATGCCCAGCGTTCCCTTCCTTAAGGTCGCGCGTATCACCGCATCATCAGTTAGGAATAAATAAACGATATACTAAACGAATAACGTCCCTGTTTGAATTAGACAGAAAAGAAAACTTAAATGCACAGCAGACGAGGGTTGACATCAAGTCGAGCAACGACGAACTACTGTCTGACAAAGGGGAAAATGGCATTGTGAATTCCAATGTAGAACAACACATACGGTAACCCCAAAAGAAAACGGAAAATATCGACTGCTCGTTTTCAGTGCAGAGCCAATTTTGCACTCAAAAAATTGGCTTAAATCGCTCCTAAGTGGAAATAATATTTTTATGGGAAACCACTTTACGTACTTACATCACACCGGAGAAAAAGATCCGCTATGAAAGTGCTCGAGCGACCCCTGCAATGGCAATTTATCTCATAAACAAGGAACATGAAATAAATTTCACGCATGACTACACGTTACATCATACGCATTCCTATATAAACCTGATCCAATGATCTCACGATGTTAATGCCAAGCTTGGGTAGTTTTGAATCTAAAAATTATCGTTTGATCCTCAATATGATTAGGTTTATTTGTGAGTATGCTTCAATTCCGAATTAATGTCACATATTAGTGTGTATTTACTACCAGCCAAATTATGCCATCGAATGGTGACATCAGAACGTGATGTATTGCTTTCTGATGGACAAGGCCAAAGAGTCTTGCCTCTTTTCGAGATAATGTAGTCTTGAAAGTCGGCAGAATTATCGTGAACTTCCAAATGACTGGTTATGCAATGTCAACATCCATTTTGATACTGAAAATGATGAAAATCAATCGTTCGTCTCGGGTTTGCCCCGCAATTCCGGCGCGATGAGTATACACTACTGCTGATTCCTAACAAGGATGAAACATCTGTGATCCCATGATTTTCAATGGTTAGTTGGATGTTGACAACGCACGACGAATCATTTGAAGATAATGAACCCTAGAAGAGGCAAGTCAAACATTTTTCGTTCATCGGACGCATATATAACGGCTGAACCAGTTGCAGCTTTCCAAATCACTATTAAGTACCGCCATTATCTACCGCTCATTCACTTCCACTTGCGTAAGGCTATAGAAAATGTGTTAGGAATCCTGGCTTCGAAGACCATTGACTGAAACGAATGTGAACCTTCTAATCAGCCACCAGCTCAACACTCACAAGCTCAATGCTGTCCAGCAGAAAGTGCATGGAAGAGATACCAAATAGAAGATAAGTTGGCTAACAAACCCAGTTTCAGCCTGTTCCAGCAATTCTTTGCTGATGCTCGGCTGAAATCGCGTCAAAGCTGTCCGACGGAGCTTTAGTCGACATTGAGAAACGATAAAGTGTCGTTTCGCGCCAAAGCGCCATTTGCGACATTCGTGAGGTCGGACTATTTCCCCGACGGAACCAATCATATTATAGGATATCACAAGTTTTCTGAGTTTACCCAACATTACCTACGTTCAATTGTAACGCCTTATCGAGCCTTGCTGATCAGCAAAACAGGATGAATCTGCGAAAGTTTACTGACGAGTACCGTTTCGCTAACTTGAAAACCTATAACAAAAGGGAATCGTCCCACTTCGTAAACGCTTGATTCGGTAATTGATCGGGAAACACCAATATTTCACTCACTTTCCAAGTGGATATAAGAGGAACAGAATCAAAAGCAAGAGATCCACTTTCTCCAAGTGACGGAAACAACCCATCGCCAGGCTACACAAAATGAAGGCAAAAGTAATAATACAACATAGCACAAACTTGTAAAGCCATTGGGGAATGAATCAAATAAAGGTCGATATAACTCAGCTTGAGGTTTTCCAGAGTCTGTTTGCAACACTCTTCGACAAGCTCTGGCCGAAAAAATGTAGACCATAACTGTAGAGACAATTAATACATGCAGTTCTATAAAACCTTCGATGTAATGAAAACATTTTCCCGATTAATTTGACATGAATTTAAGGAGACCTCCAGTGCATTACCAATCTCCTTTTCGTTTGAATACAAGTAAGCGCAGTCAATATGACGATATCCATTTTCTATGGCACAAGTAATAGCGCCTGGCACCTGCTTCGGTTTACACTTAAAATTCCTTCAATTTTCTGTTCAACTGTTTCTCACTCGCCATGTCCCCAGACCGAGAGGTGGTATTTGGCATCCAATGTGAGACTTTGAGATTTTCATCAGTGAGGCTCATAAAAACGTGTTCTATATGGTCAAATAAGAAATTTACATGAACTTTGAATATCAAAGGCAACGAAACGGACCAGTGAAAGATACGCAAAATAAATGATACGACTAAAGCATTTTATTTGTCACGTGACTCGGGAAAAACGTATGCGTGCAAGCGTGCTTAAGTGCACAGATGCATACGAGTATGCATGAAAGTACATATGTATAAATGTATGTATTTGTGTGTATATACGTATGCAGATGTGTAAATAGGAACGCAGGAACATCTGACCGTATTCCATTGGCTTCAAAGGAAGCACGGCATCAAAGTAAAACACTGGGAAACAGATTATGAGCAGAATGAATCAAGAAAGCAAACCAGGAAGAGAACGAACGTTTTCGACGTCTTACGACCAGTTTTTAGTTAAGAAATGCAGCACAGCATTTCCGTTAGTCAGATCGATTCCGAGACATTTTAGATGATGTGAATAGAACTGATGGAGGGTAATGGACCTCGCGGCATGAAACAATCAAAAGCGGCGGTCCGAGGAAGTTAAAAAAACTGGGTCAAAAGATTTCCGGAACTAATAAAGACAGAGCTACCAAGAAGCAGGCGTAAGCAAGCCAGAATTCAGGTAGAAAGTACGATTTTCCAACCCGGGAGTTACAGTTCGACCTATTGGTCAGGATGGCCGAATCAACATAGCCACAGGGAGATCTAAAAAAGAGACAAGAGTGTTCAGAACAATACAATGGGAAAAAGACTAATAGATTGCTCACCTCCAGTTCGATTGGCCGTATATCCTAACAGTACTATCATACCACGGATAGATTTAGTGCTTATGACCATCTTAGCCACCCTCTGTCACCACTTGCAAACGGAAAAACTGTCCCATATCCTCGATTTCTTTATAATTTGCCACAGACGATCTACCGTCAGAGCGAGAATGCACCATGACGTGGCGTGACGGCGTGCTTGCCTCCATAGTCTCATAAGGTACACAGGATGGTCTCTCTCAAGCCGAGGATTCAATCATGTCTGGAGGGTTAATGGGCAAGTGTGACGAACAAGTCAAATGGTCCTCCAGGTTGGTAATAGATTTCAACTGGCAACTTAGCCGCAAAAATGAGTGGGAGAATAGTTGACCCAAGTAGATAGGCTTCCACTCACTCATCTTTCATTGCCTTGCAGACCAAAAGCTTGATCGATAATCCTAATCGTTTTCCGCATACCACCGTTTCCTTCCAAAGCCTTCGCACATCTGCATGCAGCAGCCATGTTTCTGAGACTCAGGACCGACTTGACTTTTTCGACTGGACACACGTCCATTACCCCATCTCCGCTGCTCATCGTTAAAGTCTTGATTCCTTGGAGTACGACGCAGGTTTGAAATTAAACATTTTTTTCCTGGGTCTGTGGGTTTCCTTTTGAATCTGGAAGAGTGAGCACTGAGATAAAATGAGAAAAACTAGGGGAGGGGCGACATCCACACTTCGATATTATTGGCAATCTCAAACCAGATATGCAACTTAGCGCCAAGTAAGGGGAAATTGTAACTTGTCTTTGTCTGATTTTGTTCTATAGTGGTACAGCTGTAAGAACAGCTCTGTAAGGCTCAACTGGATATCCAGCTTTTCCTTGAATACGAGTTCGCTCGCTTCTGCTTCGGTTTCATCACGAAGTACACTCCACGAGGATATCGCCTGAAGAGTTAGAAAAAATTGGTTTTCAGAAATGTCCGAGGACTCGATTTAAAAAAAATTTCTAGAATATCCTCGTAGTAAGAGTGGAGAACAGAGGACAAAGCATTTCCTTACTTTACCTAGTGCTAGGTGGTACATCAGAAAAAGATCACCCCGGATGCGTCTTAACTCGAGGGAGTAGAGGCTCAGCTTTAAGAGACTAGTGGGGTAAGGCAAGTGAGGGAACTCCAACTGAGGAGGATCTCTGAACCCCCTGTCAAGCTTCTGGATCTCGAACGAGGCCGTTGTGCACCATCAGACTCCCGGACTGTAGATCAAGGTGAATGAAGATTTCACAGGCTATTGGGAAGTTGTAGATTGAGATACAAGAGAATATGTGAATCCGGTTTTAGGCACGGAATTTTGTCTTGCCGGTAAGCTGATAGTGACGGGAGAAAGAAAGGTTACTGCCTAACCAGAATCTTTGTGCTTGGGAAGAGTAGGGGTTCCGCTGCTGGAGAATATACGTTTATCTGCTCTGCCTAGGGTCACGCTGACACATACCGTCATTTATGAATAAGTTCCAGTCTTCATACGATCGTTTGGCTTTATCGATAGCTAACTGCATAAGCTGTGGAAGGTTACGCCGCCTCCATGCATGGCAATGGTGACCGAGAGTGTACGAGGAAAGTCCCTGTTGTATAACAAAAAGAGGGGACGGCACAATACCGAACCTTGGGGCACTCCAGCGGTAATAGCCAGTTCCTGTGTGCATACTTTTCCTACGTTCACCATGCAGGTCCGGCCGGTTAGGTTTCAAATTAATATTAGCACTGGTCTAAAGACGTCGCGGCTTTTACGCTTTCGAAGCGGCATATGCGGGATTGTCGAAAGCCTTCTCAAAGTCGATAAATACGTTATATCAAATTTGGCTGTCAACACATGCGTTCCTTGGCTTGTCCGTAACAGTGAGCCTATTGGAGATGACCTGTTAATGTTGAAACCACGTTGGGAAAGTGATAGTAGATTGCTTGAACGCAGATGATGCAGCAAATCATATATTATAATAACTTCAAACACTACTTTGAACAGTGTTAGACTGATTGATCTGCTGATAAAGAGGGCTATGGGCTGCCTTTCCCTAAGACAAGTGTGATATCTGTCTTCTTCCGCCACCTGGGGAAACCCCAATGTGGGAACAATCCTTGATGATTGAGACATGGAGAACCATTATTGTACCGGTGGTCTCTTTTCGGATGTGGAAAAGAATCAAACCTGGGCTCATGAAGCAGTACTGGTTTGACTCCAGAAAGGTCGGGAAGCCGCATTCGAACAAATAAGTGACCGAATGTTCATTGACTAAAATCAAAGAGACCCCACTCGTGTAAGTTTTATCCCCGGCAGTTTCTTCGGATGTCTTATAGGAGGAAGTGGCGCTACCTTACTAACAAGCTTTTGTCCAATGGTGGCTTGAAACTGTGGCAGTCTTCTTCTCCCGCTGTCGTTGCCAGAAGTTTAATGGGCTGATCTCTCTTCCGTAGAGGCGACGCACGAGGGTTAATTAATGAGATTAAACTTTTTGCTGTAAACGAATGCCCTTTGGTTGGAACGCGGTCATGGAATAGGATTCATCCAGCGGATCCCGGTTCCACTTCTCCTCGGATGGTACGTCGAAAGTAAATAAGACCTCAAAGGGCACGACTGTGCACCGTTAGGAACAGCTCAATCATTTATAGCCAATCGGCCCGGCTGAATCCCCATAGCCCCACTGTTAATATGAGCGGAGGCTTGCTGCACCATCTCCAGCTCCATAAATCCCCCAGCCACATAGGGCAAATCAGCGAATCCCCAAACTCCAGTAGAGGGCGCACACTTGTGGTATTCAGCGGCTCGAAGCGTTTTACGACAACTGATTGTAAGGGTGGCAAATAAAACCCAGAATTCCCAAAGGGGATGCACAGACGCTGTCGATATTGACTCGAGACTTCAACAGAGAAGTAACTGTTACACCAAGATTGCATTCACCATCGGCTAGTAGTAGCAGAGAGCCCTGAAAAGAGTAACCGCATTCATCACGCATCCTCTGCAGAGACATCTGTATATGCGCGCATTGCTCATAATTCACTGATAACTGCCAGGTTTCCGATCACTTAACGGGGACGTCCGGGACCTCTTAGAGCTGCCACTGATTGTAGGGCTCCCTGATTTCCTACCAGAGTTTCAAACCACCTGCGTAGACTAAAAAGGGACTCCACATCCAGCTGTTCATCCAGAACAACAGTGGTCTCATGGCAGAGCTCCGATGTACACCAGTGTCAGCCTCATACCAGGTTGATCATCAGTCAACGACTGCCACAGCAAATGATCGCTCTCATAGTCTTCAGCCCATTGACACAGTCCTGGCGGAACTCTAAGGGATTCTAGCTCAAGACCGTTCGGTAGTGTGGGACTTTATCACGGGTTTCATTGCAATCCGTTATGCAGCCGTCCGCATTTGCCTAGGAATGATGCAGGCAAAACCCCCATGGCCTAAACCCAGAGACAGTATCTTGTCAGAAGTGTAGTCTTTTTGGAGTCTGAGTCAGTCTACAGGCGTGAGGAATCCCGGACACGATCTGGTTATCTGCGTAAGTACGGGTACAGGCGTCCTGGCGCAAGTTTTCACTCCAGAGGCAAATACCGCGCAGATGCTTTTATTCTGCTAACTTTGAGGGTAGCACAAAGGTTTCTGACTGTTATGTGCCCGTAGTACCCTACTACTTACGAGTGGAAAATTCGCCACTTCTGATTTCTATGAAGCGAGTCTTCCTATTTTTCTGCCGAACTTGTGAGGTCCAAACGCATGGTCACGCAGTAAACGTAAAGGTGCAAAGCAGCTCATCAGTAGAGTAACCTTTATCCTGAACACGGCACAAGAACGACTCACGTCAGCATCGCTACTTACAAACCAAGAGCACCGCTGTGGTTAGCAAGTAATTAATTTCACTGCCTACATGCACTCTTACTTACTGGCGTCCCAACACTTCTCGCCCTTTAAACAGCGAGAGCTTGTGGGAATTCCCACACTCCTGTGTCATACCGGGGCCCATCCAACACAATTTTACTTTTGTGTTGTCAACAACAAAACGGGGCTGCTCACATCTCTCCAGAACTTGTTCACTTTCAAGCTAATATTCATCAGTTCTCCGGATCTTGTTCCTTTAACTGTCAGTTCGTTGCTTCGCGCGGCTCCGTCCGGGTCTGATTTCCTCATTGGCTGACTGATAAATTTCGCTTCTTTTGAATTACTTATTATTTGTTGCACCCGAAATCAATATTACGAAACAAAAAACAACTGGAACATCCTTGTGAACGCGGTAAATTGATACAAACACGTTTAATTTTTAGCCGGTGTTACGCCCTTAACTTTCTCCAACCAAGCGTTTCTGCGGAGAGTCTGTCTTTTACATTTTCACACCGTCTGTTTGTTTATCATCACTCATTCCTGGTCAATATTTCTCTTCAATCACACTTTGCCTCTCCTGTGCAGAACGTTATATATCCGGTGATGATGCATTTCCATTTCGTTTCTCCCAGTCACGTTCTTTATCTTCACCCTATCCCGGACTAACCATTTTGGTACTTGGTACGAATGTTATATCCCGACTGCGGTACAGTACTCTTCGATAGGGTGCACGGACGCTACTATGTGGAATGCCCAACTGGAGCCGAAGCCCAGTAAGCGTATCACCCAAGCAGCATGCAAAATGGGGCAAGTATGCAAGCAACCTGGGGCAGGCCTTAACCTCAATAGAAAAATGTGGGACAGTGTTACTAGTGCCCCAAGTTCGCCCCTAGGTTGGGGCTAGCTTCCATGTTTAGAACCTGGCACAACGCCTAAATTTCCCAAGTGCAACCGATATTCCCGCTAGCGTGCGATTCCTAAGAACTGTTTCGATTCTAATGCAAG
>LUCM01006105.1:0-18446 GCA_008360955.1 Fasciolopsis buskii
ACCCCAATTTATTGTTTGAATGAACGAGGTCGCCTAAAATTATATATAAGTAGCTGAGCTCACTATGGAATCATCACATATACCACTGAGCTAGAGGTCCAGTCTTCTACCTTCTTCCTTGCGTGTTCGGTTCTCCGGGCGGTTACCGGATGGGATTCGGTACCGGGAATTGCCGTGTTGTCTGAGAGCTGGGCGATTCGGTCCTCAAAGGGAATCAATAAACAAAATGGAGTAACAGCAGACATAATAGCTCTTCCATTCTCCATCTCAACGTAATTGCCGACTATTCGGAATCCATGGTTAGTATGTGGACTTGATACTACCAGATTTTTGAGACAGTTGAGAACTGACTTAGAGGATGTTGTCCTGCGGTTTTCACGAAATGGTCCAACTCACAAGGCGAAGTACGATGTGAGAACAACGTGACCCAATGGGGAACGGTAAATGATTGCTCGATCCATACGCCCTTTGGATAGAGGTGGACACCCGTCCGCCACAGATTCACGCGATGGATACACCCGCATGCTCAGTAGGCCGCCCATGGATAGTCAGGAATCAGAGGTTAGCCATCTCCTTCAGACCAATTACTTATTACCAGTCAACTTGGTGGAGGGCCCCGTGTGTTCGCCTTTGTCCTGACACTTGCGAAAACAACTGTGCCAAGAGAAGGCAGTGGTTAGAAATTCCTCAGACGAGGCTATTTGAAACGCCATTCATTTGGGAGGACTTCGAAAGACAAGTAGTCAACTAGAAGCCTAAGACACGTACCCCTAAATAGGCTGACGCATTAGGAGGCCAGCAGCCGATTAAGCAATAACGGCCACATTGTCCTCATGCAAACAGCAACTGACCGGCATTTTTATGAGCGTTTTCTCCATGTAGTGAAAACAAAACAAACGCAGAGTGAAGATATAGGTGGCTGTTTTGGCAAGAACTACTAGGCTGCAAGAAAGCTGGTAGATCCTTCAAAGCATGGCTTTCAAAATGCTCGCCGGAATTACTATCACCGATCTTTCTCTTCCTTTCAGTAGGAAGTAACAACTAATTCAATCAACCATGCAGTTTTCTGGCATTGCCTCCCATTGAAGGATGTGCCCGTGTGCGAACGTCCGGAAACGAGCTCAAGACTGTGGTAACCCTTCGGTTCGGTTCATCACAGGAAGTGATGATAACCACAGTTGAATTTCTAGCTGGTCCTCTCGAATCTTTTTAACTGAGATGATAAAAAAATCGGGCGGTATCAGTTTCGATTTTTACAACCATTAAGCTTCCAAAAACGTGCCATGCTTTTGGTCGCTACCTCACAGCATCAATCATCAAAAAGTAAAACACAAAATGAGAACCCCTACGTAGAGCTCACAACTGCATGCGAATAGTGAGCGGGACTGGCGTTTTTTTTCTTGGCTGACTGCCCTCGGTACTCCATCTGTCACGGACAAACCTCAGGTCATCCGGCAAGCACCAGACTCGAGTTTCGCTTTCATTAGAGCTCGTGTTGCATAACGTGCATCACGCCCAGGGTTTGAACCAGGGCTTTCCAACTGGAAGGTGTGCGTGTTACCACTGTGCCACCAGTTTCCAGCCAGGATATCCAGAACTATCGAGTGAAGTTCGTTCAGGTTTCAACCTCAGTGATAGTCAGTAGTGCCCGACCGCATGGTACATGCACCGTTGACTCCAGTCGCATCTCTCGCCAAGACAGGTCTTCTCCACAGGATAGGTATATGTTGATTTTCTATGTAGAGCACAGTATGCACGCTATTGACTCCGATTCTGAACCACATCCCTCAATATTTCGAACCAACGACAATCCTCTTCCCTAAGGCTCAAACCAAGAGCTGATTAGAATTAATACCTGTTCTGTGGTATACACTACTTTAATACGGAAAAAGGTGTTTTCCTTTAACGTAGGCGATTAGTAAGACTGGAGCACATCGTCTGACGCCCAAAGGCAAAGGTCGCCTGCTCTTAGCTTGGGGTGGTGCTTCCGCCTTGGAAAGCAACTGAAAGCATGAGTAACTTCCATCAAGCCGAACGTGAAGCAATGACGGGATTTCAGTCGGTCTATAGCGCTTGTTTTTGTAGCAATGACTAGATGTTCCTATATTCCGATCTAGACCCGGAATGCTGTTCGTAAGTGAATGCCTGTGGATCTATGACTTCGGATTATCATTTTAAAAAATTAGCCATTAAAAATGAAATACTCAATTACACGAGATACAGAAACGTCCAAACTGATTATACACAAAACGTAGTGAAAATGGGCTAGTCATTGATGAGTCGAAGAAATTTTCGTTAACTACAGTCATCCATGTCAGGGAATGCTAATGTAACTGTCTTTGCGACGGACTCCGATGGCGCTGTTGGCTTGGTTATGGATGGTTGCGCGAAGCTGGAGTGCGCCAGAAAAATTGTGATCAACACACAGGCATGGATGTAACCCGGTCTTGCAAGACAGCAAACAGGTGCAGAACGCAAGATCAGAGTGAGACGGCTTCATCCCATTGGCTACCAGCGGCCATCCGACACGGTGGTGTGATGAGAAGGCGAAAGTGTGGATGTGCAAATCGAGAACATATTGTAAGCCGGGCCAACCAGTCAGGACGAGCGGTCCGGATGGGACAAAAAACGCCGTGAACTAAATCGCGTGAAATGCTTCGAAGAAGATGGACCAATTACAGCGCGACCTGGACAACTAATGAATAGCAGTCGCAAAGGCGCAATAATGCACGTTAAGCATCCTATAGATGTAATGATTTTACCTAGTAAACTAGAGACTGTGTGCCGATTGGCTTTGGTTGTTTTCACCTGAGAGTGGGAACCGACGATAACGAGATAGGAACAGCCTACTGAAGAGTAGTAATCGTTTCAGAGAAACGACGATACTCGACAATCCAAAACCTTTCAGGATAGGACCAACAGACAAACGACCAGTATGTCAGATGCGGTCCGTTAACGTACCGGGAAATTCATTTACAGATGCTCCAGCGATTAAACTTGACCAACGTTCTAATTCGACACTCAGCCGAATGATCTCAATAGTGACTGGGAGACAGTTGGCGTACGACTCCAACTGTGTTCCACGTAGCAGTGACGGAGTCACGTACGGATTAACACAAAAAAGCTTCGCTGATTCTAGCGGACAGGAATCAACCCCGCTGACGGGACGCAGTCCGGGAGTTGCCTGGTCCACTAGCGTAACAGCAGCCAAATGACCGATTTGGTTACTCAAGCAGTCCAACTGATGGGCGAAACGAGCCAGGA
The DNA here is from genome assembly GCA_008360955.1 of Fasciolopsis buskii. Lineage (NCBI taxonomy): Eukaryota > Metazoa > Platyhelminthes > Trematoda > Plagiorchiida > Fasciolidae > Fasciolopsis > Fasciolopsis buskii. The sequence goes on from LUCM01006105.1 coordinate 3,265, forward strand.
ATAATGGACACAACAGTCCTCGTAAGGACGCAGCGTTGGTCAACGAGAAAGGCAGAAGGCTAAACAAAGAAATACAATAAAAACGCAACTGAAATCTGTTGATATGAACAAGGCCTAAAGAGTATAGCAACCAGGGATTTAGTGAAGATATTGCGGACACATTCGACCACACAGGAAAAAACGCATAAACAAACAGATAGTGGATTTGTTACTAACGTTTAATCGCATAATATTCGGAAATAACAGTTGTCCAATTTATTACAAAAGTTGGCCCTGCGACAAAATGTTCTGATTTTGGTTGTGACCTAATACCAATCATCAAAAAGTGAAAAATAGAACTAGAATCAGCAAACGAGCGACTGCAAATTAGTACGATAATAACTATAGAGAAGAAAAAGATTTCGCATGCAAAAACACTACCGGCCGAGAGACTGACCCATATCACCAACTGCCATCGAAAATCTTTTGGGCAATCGACTGGACCCCAAAACGTTAGTCTAACTACACCAACACAGGTCAGTCCACCAGCTAGTCATCATACTTTTCACATGTTATCGACCGGTCACCGCAAACCGTATTCCAACCATGTTCCAAACACATCAATCAATTCTAGTTCAGTTTGGACAACCATTACTAAAAACGTTCTTTGCTATTTCCGCGTCACTGCGTCATCCGCTCAAACAGAATAACGACGAATAATGAAAGAACGACCTCAAATAATAAGTTAAACAACTATACATAAGAAAAAGATTTCGAAAGAAAGGAACAATACTGACTGTATCACAGAACAATAACACATATCGTTACCAATCACTCCATGAAAGAAGAGGAAATCGCGAACCCTAAAACGGCAGTCTAACTATATCTAGACCAGCCAGCACGCTAGTTAAGCGTTCATAAATTTTACCCATACCATCAACTGGAGATCACCTTCTGCTTACAGTCACCGGCCCAGAAGAACGGTGTACAATGTGGAAGTAGCTACGAAGGCAAGCGCAAAAAAGTCCCTAGCACTCAAAAACCCCGAATTCGTCCCTTTCTAAACACTGTACAATAGGACCCAAGATGGCATGACAAACATCCCAATGATACACAAAACTACCACATATATTTAGTATCTATAAAACGAGATGACTTTAAACAAAAATAACAGATTCGAGATATGCGGCATCAATTTATGGGGAAAGGAATTTCCCCGCAACACTTCCTCTCTCTCACAGATTGTCTCTATCATTCGCCATAAGTCTGACGTCACACGACCTGTACTGATTGGTGCGAGAAGATACTAACAATCGGTTGGTAGCGTGAAGTCGCCATATCATACATGACCTGACTAGCTCAACTATGGCTGCTTTGCGAATAATGAGGTTCAACCCTAACGGCCATCATCACCAGCAAAGTCTATTCATTGCTGCCGCCCTCGTTATCCCACTTTACTTACCGGTATCCGCGTGCTACTGTTTCAGCACCATGATTTTCTATTCCCTGCACTGAAGGGCCATGAGTTCGGATACGTTTATTAGAAACCGTTAAACGCTGATGCATCAGCATGCCCAAATCCGAATGCAGATCATGTACAGCCGGAGTCATGACGAAAACAGCACGTCAGAAAAAGGAAAGGAAAAGGAAGAATGTGCAGAGTTCACTACACACGGCAATTCTTCCATTACCCATCTCTATAACGTCGATTATCCATCGTTAATCATGATTCATCTGAGATCTTGATACCACACGCTACCCCAAACCGAAAAATGTGCCCGTGAGCTGCTTGAATCAGATACTTACCGAACTAAATCCTCAGTGATTTTCACATGAGGATCTGTCACCTTTCTTGTAAATCGGTCCAACCACCGATTCACACCGGTTCCTAGGAACCAGTTCCTTTAACCAGATTGACCCCAGCAGTTTTGTTAGCTCCGATGTTACACTGCCACAATTTTTCATAAACGACGGAGACTGTTCGGTATATGAGAAAAACCGTATCTACTTGACAACGTCCATTTCGGATGGAGGGCTGGTATCCATCTTTATTAATTCACTTGCACGCATCAGTGGAAGGTTCACTGTGGCAGTGCACCAACTAAACTGCTCTCTAAATTGTTTCTGCCCCGAGCGGGTTGGTCCAGCGCGACGGTCCTGAGAGTGAATTAGTGTGGCGTCGGATTCCTTAGTCACCTCGCTTACGAATTCTTCGATCACTTATCTTACTTTCTGCTTTCGTGGACCAGTATCCTTACCCACTACTGATCCCGGTCATTTCTCAAACTCCTGGTCAGTTAACGCCTCAGGGATCTACGTGCCTCATTGTATGTTGCACCCGGGGGGACTGATCTGCGGGCATCTAATGTTACAACCAAGGTCCAGGATATCCATCGTTTCTGGAGCTCCGCGTGACAGTTACCGCTGAATGCGGAGCTTCTTTGATCTACTCCCAGTGTTCACTCTGGTACTGGATATTTTGTTGACAGCAACCGCATCGAAAGCTCAGACTGGAGTTGAAGTCGGTGGTTATCGTCTAGAACCTGTTATATCGGACAAGTGGCTTTTGTGCTGATGTGACCACAGGCTAGGCGCAAACAAAAGCAAGCTCGGATCGAAGCATGATTTGAGTCCACAGATGTGGACCAGAATAACTGGCAATCCTCGTTTGATCTAGACTACCGGTGACCGATGACAATTTGATCCGATATGAGTCCAAACCTGTGAAGGCGAAGGAGGCACCAAGTGAGCCGATGTCACTTTTTGTAGTAAACAGTCCGTGATCAGAACAAATCTGGTTGCGAGGATCTCAGTGGTCGATCTGATGGGGCGCTGGGACAGAAAACCCGCCTCCGATGTGCAATTCCATCTCCGTTAAGTATCCAAGTTGGGCGTAAAAACCACGAACAACGACCACAACGTCCGTTGAACGCACACTGCGGAGTAACCGAGATAACTCCTGAAAGAACTCGTATTTCGCCTCAAGGGAGCTGCAATCGATGAGTGTATGCACAGATACGGCGAACAAACAACGACGACTCAATCGACTGCTACTCACACGCCCAGAACCGTCCAACGGAAAGGCACATAAACGGCTGTTGACTGGGATCCAATCTAACAGTACACATTCTGCCCGTATGCTCAGAGTGATCCCAACACCAGCCTGGTCACGAGCGCTCGGAACCGGTCACCGGACACGCGAAGAATGAAGTGGGAGAATGGGGCTGCATCTGGGCTAAGATGAGTGATCACGGAACTGGGATCCTGTATGCGCGTTTCGGAAACACAGCGTACGTCTATTTTGAAAGTTCCACGGAGTCCAGACTAAGGCAGCTTGCTGTTCAGTACTTGTTTTAAAGGTTGCACCACAGGACCCACCACCTCACGTCTAACTATCGAATTACTCACAAAATTACTATACCATATGTTACCAATACGACGAGGACAACGGTGTTTAAACATCAAAAGTCCTCGCGTATATTATGTTCTCAACGGCCGAATTCACTTCTGCTGCGCATGTTCTACCTTTGATCGATAACTACATGTCACGTTCATGCCACAGATGCCTCAAATTGGTGAGTACCAATCGAACATCTCGTATGCACGCGGAGACCAGAAGGTTGCCCCGTCAGACCTCTACCTTCCAAGCATGATTGAACCTTCGGCTTCAGATAAGCCATCATGGAGGCACACAAGCCATCACACCATATGAGTGAACAGATGATAACAGAAATTGTGTTCCATGTGCTTGTCCTTCGTTTTCCGTTTGTGAGTTACGTTTTTTGCACATTTGCATCCTGCTAGACGGTAATCCGACCTCTTGCTAGATGCAATAGCCTAATGAAGCCGAGAGCCTATGATGTATGTAATGGCCTTAACAATAAATTTTACATGAATAGTATGTTTTGGGATATTTTCGTTATCAACAGTTGGTACGTAAGTGTTTGTGCACTTTGACCCTTGCGTATTTCAATTTCTGAAACGTTTGGCACTTTCCGTTTGATTATCGAATTCGCCATGCAAGTGGCCAAGAGGCAATCGATCAATGGAATCGCTTACCGTTGCGCATATCATTGGATGAGTTTATTGTTATAGTTTACTGTCTGTTGTAACTAGCTCATCACATGAAATAAAGCCGACTATCATTAATGATCGTGATGGCTGTAACAGCTTGGCTTCAGACGAGTAAAACTGGCCCGCTGTAGGTTAAATTGATTGTTTGTTATGGGTGCATTCCTCTCCTTATCGTATATAGTGAATCTCGAAGTGATGCTTCTTCATGGCTTTGGTTAGGTTTTGCCCTCATGCTGTAGATTATGGGGTGATCTAAATCCTTGCTAGCTGGTCAGAACAGTGTCGGATGTTTTCAGATTATTTGGATGTATTTCTTGCACATCCGTAAGTCAAAATTATGGTTTTTTCAAACATTTTCATTGGCATAGTGTTATTCGTCAACTGCACAAAGTATTCACTGAATGAATATCGGGAGGCGTATCGAGCTTTCCAGACATTGGCGATTGAGATATTACATCTTTAGATGTTGCCACTGATATCTCCATTGTTAGTGTTTTCAAACGGTCCTATAACCCCACCAAGTCCCCAACTAACTGCCTTCTTAGCTCGGTCATTGTCCGTCCAACTACAAGTATCTGGTACTTAAATTATGTCGCTTACGTGAATACATTGGACTAGGAATACTTATATATTACTTATATATATATCCTTTTTTACATAAACTAGAACAAGGCATGTCGTGGTGGCCGAAACGGACAAACATAACGGGAATTATCGAGAAAGTAGAATGAGAGAGTTAATAATAGTGGTAATGATAAAACAACGACAAACCAATCGCTTTTTTGCTACTTGTGATCGCCTTATAAACATTTCGTTGGTTAGTGATCTTTTCGGTGCTTCACTTGACAGGGATACGATGTTCATCAGTTCTAGGTCTCATCGACAGGACCCATAACGCAGCGTCACTTCGACTGTCGACTTTGAAAGGTCAGCATTCTTCTGAGCCGTAGTCGTTCAATGTTCTGAAACGCCATATCTCACGGCTCCAACCAGAAAGGCAAGAGGCCAGCCGCACAGGGCGGACTTTCCAAAAATGAAGTTAATTTCATGCATTTATGACCACAGTCATACGGGCCTGTGATTCGCGCGATTCGATCGGTACTTCCTCTTATCCTGAGCCCCGATGGTTTAGAAGACAGCATGCGAAAAGTGTAGAATCGATGGGTAGGCATGTTGCAATATCGTGTCCTAAGCCACGAAGGCGACGGTGTATAAATGATTAAGCTTCAGTCTAGAAGGACGGATCTGTCTGCACCCAAACAACCCGACAATTGCACTCTCATATCGAACGAGCTAATGTGAACAGTTAGAAATGTCCCCTACAAAGCGCAATGCAGTCATATGTTCGTGGCTTGTTAGTTACGAAGTCAATTTAGTCGGCGGAAGCGGGTTCGGTGAGATTTGGCTATCTATAATACTGAGGGACTTGATAAGCTATAAAGCGAAGACATGGAACAACGGGCCTCATTCGACAAGTGGACACGGTTACGCACGTTCACTAATATGAGTTACTACAGTCCACGGAGAATAAGGTTATCGAGTGGAAATGGGAATAACACGAGTGAGTAGAGGAACAAACAGTTGTGTACCGTGGAAGATCGCTTTTGCAAATGAGAGAAGAGCTGAGACGTTCGTGCGAACATCGGCCATATTCATATATACATATTGTATACGTTGTGGGCTGATGTACTACTCGGTCGCCCGGTCATAGTAGACCTTTGTATTCGAGGATACATCTCTAGCCTTTCCGCAACCAAGCGAGCTCTGCAAGCCAGTAGAATCATTCGTATAAAAATAAGAGTACCGGCATATTGTTGTCTGCTGCGAATAAGCTTGGCGATATTGAATTCTAAACTGTTCAGTTTTTCGATATGATTCGGAAGTGTAACACTGAACCATCGCAGATCACCTTAGTCGGCAATCTCATTGAAAGAGGTAAAGATCACTTTGGGTTCCTTTCTATAATTTTCTTTTCCTGCCTTTCAATCTGTAGGTTGTCCCGCGCTTGGTAAGGCTTCCCACTGTGCCCAACGCGTGCGAAATGCGTTTGAACGTGCTGTTCGAGCCAATCCTTTTTTCACCCCGTGGCTTGATATGAACAGTCATCCGATTCACGCAGTGTTGTTTTCATCCACTCCATCCTTTTGGGCTGGCCATCTACGTTTGGTCATTTGGCGTGCCTATATGGCATTTGGATGGATGTGTGGGTCTTTCCTAGACCGATCGAGTCGGCATTCTGCAGTCGGATCAAATTCGAACACGATGGATCCGCGCGAACGTCGCCAAGCTGTCAAAGCTGTGTTCTATCGTGCTATCGAAGATTTACCTTGGGCGAAGGCAAGTTATTTCGACTCCACTTGAACGAAAATTGATTGATTTTACCTTTCTGACTTGTTGCCAAGTTTTGTGTCACATAGCGTCAGTTTATGCAACTCCCACGAAACAATCAAGCTGCAAAATTGCTTTTAGACTCGCCTGTATTCTCCAGTTTTAATACATTTCGAGTGAATAGTCAAGGTTCTCCTGGTTAATCCCATTGCTAGCTAGCATCGCTGCCAGTGGTTCATTAGACGAATTGATTGCGCTATTCTTTTTTGAATATTGAAAATAAGACTGGAGGAACAGGAATCTCGTCATTTCAGTCCACCTATCGTTCATCCTTGTGTTATTCCTGCGCCCATGAATACTATCGCTCCATATCGTAATACAGTATGGCAAGGCTTTTAAGTATAGATATCCTGATTGATGATTTTTTAAAAGTCAAACTATGTCGGTGGGCTTTCAAATTTGCGGTGCGAGTAAAATCCGAACTACACACCCAGTTCGGAAACAACACCGTATATCTCAGTCACCAGCATTACTGGTACCTCGGAAAGTTCGGTCCTCTGATTTGAATTGTCCAAAGGCTTATTGACTGGACTACGGATCATCGGCGGTCAATGATCTGCGAAAGCCATGTGTCGCTCGGTTACTTTGCTGATGGTGCCTTTCGACCAAAATGTCGGAGTGAGGCCCTCTAAGACAACACATTTTGGTTCGGGGTGGTGGACAGCACAGGTCCAGCAGAGGAACCAGTCAACTACGTAGTGGAGGGATCCGGTGGAACTGAGCTGTTTTTTTATTTCCCCATGGCTACAATGACGCAGGCGAGAACCCTCAACGCCCTGGGCACTGCGGTTGCCTGTACGGGGCCGCTTATTCGTTGGGCCTGGTCCTGATTTATTCATGGCCAACCACCTGAATGATGAGTGTAGTTAAACTCCGGATACAGCACTGTGCTCACCGGCGTTTGCATTTTACTTGTCTCCTCATTCAAAGGGTTCGTGAAGTGAACGCTCCGTCACCGGCTACCATTAGATCTCGAAATTCCGGTTGTCATACTTTCACATTAACCACTTGGTCAAAGGCTCTCAATAGGGCTCCCCAGGTCAACCTCTTTCTTAGATTTGGAAAACCGAAAAGTATAACGTACGCTGACTATGGACGAAGATAGACAAACGATGCTATAAATGAATGAGCCTTAAACTTAGTACAATTGACGTAAAATCTATGGTGTTTCTTTTGTTTCCTCCTTTTTGTTCCTCCTTCTAGCAATGATTTTGATTGTACTCAATTAGCATACGGATTCACGGTGAATATATTATAAATATGCACGGTCGGTTCGTACTGCTTGATCTGTCAGCTAGCCGTCAAAACGTACTTATCATTTCTCTTTTTTCGAATTGTTTCGCCTTATTGCATCTTATAATCGATCGCTATGTAAAATATGGTGGAGCAATCGACCGATGAAAAAAAGCCAACAAGCTAAGATGACATCACTAAGTGTGGTTTCGGAAGGCTTGACAAATGCAGGAATGACCGCAATGTACAAAAACCTCTGACGTCGTGGGATTCAAACCCACAAATGAACGCAACGCATATAACTGTACTGCTTGTGGTTCAACGGGTGAGGTATAACGCCAAACCGTAGGTTGTTCAGAATTTATCCAATAACCGTTGACGTTGGTTGATTCGCTGGGAAATCCTGCTTTGGTAGTGAAATTGCAAAAATGGTTACTGTAAAATGCCCGAACGCACTCCAGCCTCGTGCCTCATGTTGTAAAGTATACTCGATCCCAATAGATTATCTGCGTCAATTTGTGGGTTAGAATCCCGCCGAGATGGACGATTAATTGCCTTCGGATCAATGAAATCGAGATGAGATTAATATAAAACGGGTGGATGGATGTAAAAAACTATTGAATAGAGACTTACTGTCGTTCCAATGCAACGCGAGATGGCAGTAAATAAGCCAGTTGATTTGGAAAGAGCAACTCCCGGGGCAGCATGCTCATATCGATCTGTCCGCCGATTTTTTCTGACCAGATTGCAAACAGCTGGTCGAGCACTGCGTGTCTATGTCTTTGACGAAGCGCAGCAAATGCGGCCAAACCGGCCATAATCAAGGAGAAGAAATGTCGCAGGCATAGACGATCACAAGTGGGGATATCGGAAATTTTCGTGAGATCTGCATCTGACCAGCGTGTAGTTCGACGATCGGATGAGGTCTCGTTTCCCGTACGAAGACTAGCTCGCAGCCGGTCTACACGAGACAACACATCGATAAAACCAGGAAGCGAGGTTGACAAACACTGAAATGTAGATCCGAAAAAGTGCTCGTGATGGAATTAAACGTGTGTAGTGCCAGCCGTCGCTTTTATCTTCTATGCCAAAATGCTTACCTGCCCTATAAGTTGCGAGGGGTTTAAATACAGGGAGAGTTTTCAGAAACAGTGTTCGACTGCCCAAAGAATTCCAGAACAAAAATTTCAAAATCCCGCTTAGGATCCATTGAGTAAAGAAACCAAACAAAGTGTAAAAATGCGGGGGAAAATTAGTCAGCATGAAGTACTTTTAAACCCCATTCCAAAATCAGACTTACTATGAAATTGGGATAAGAGAACCAGATAAAGTCAACGTTCTCGTTGATCGGCATAATCAGCAAGCAATTGCTACTTTGAGGACGCCTTTATCGAGACGTACGAGGTGCTAAAACCATGCGGTAAAATGTCATGGAAAACACCAGTCGTACCGGATGACTTCTTACTTGAAAGAAAATTTGGTGTTGAACAATCATTTCACATCATAATTTAGTTTGAATCGGATAACCACATGTATACGTCCAGCAGTTTAACCAAACGCCAATATACGACTGACTGGCCTTATTCATTTTCTGGTACAACTAGACTGCCCGAAGTGGTACCGTTTCGCCAAAGGGATAATTCAGAACCAATTAACTGGCATGATTGCGTTTAATCTTACAATTGTTACCAAAAATTCTAGCAATGTCCAATTTACAAAATTTTTACGGACATCGACCTTGCTCTCGGGTATCGGCTGACAATGCTTTTCTTGCACTCTACTTTTGACAGTTTTCGTCGTAATTTGCTGTACTATGTTTACCTTCCATTGTGCAGCACAAAAGAATATCTGGCCGGATGGATGCAAGACTCGTTTTCCTAACACGCATTAAATGTGGTTTTTGTGGGGAGGGTCACACAGCGGTTCAATACCGAATGCCCAAGTTCATGCTCTTTGAAAGTAAATTCTTGAAGATTCTTCTGAAAGAGATCGTTCAACATTGATCCAAAACTCGATACAATTACGAACGCCCATATCGAAGCATCACTCGACCAGTTCAAAAAGTTGACCAAGACAAAGCAACGTCCAACCAGTGCCTATTAAATCTAGTCGTTTATATGCCGGATCGAATGCGGAAATTTTTAAATGGAAACTAGAAAATACCAGGCCAAAATCCATGAGCGTCTTACAAGGCAATCTGATAGAACTAAGACAAAACCCAGCAGATCTGATGACACAAACAGCATCCATTCGCACAGCACTGCATAGGCTTTTGGGTAAAACATTGTAGCATGGAACAGCAGGACCAGCCACACTGACCTCCGTGTTCATCACCACACTAAACATTGAAGTGGAACGAATGAATATACTGGGTGAACAGGAAGCGGATTTACAAGGATGGAGAAAAAAAGCCGAAGTAGCCAACACACGGAATACGTTTTAAGTGCACAGAGGCATACCATTCTCATTACTATTCATTTCAAAGAAAATGAAAACACGACCGCCATTCTTCGGGATTTGTTGCCAAATCCTTCAATGTCGCCAGCAAACTGGTTGAAGGATTTTTAGATCACAACCACGGAGAAGTGAGACCTACTTTGCCAACGTTCGCTGTGCATTTTTTCATCTCACACTTTCAGGTCATCCATCCAGTTCCAAAAAGAAACGGAAAATTAGGTACTACGGTGTGGCAGATGTGTGTTGTCATACACAACCCGTGCCCAGACCAATGGAATCAACTAAGCTGAAAACGCTGCGGCAAAAATTCTCTGAACCAATACGCAATACTCGATCTCTAACAACGTCACTGTTAAAACGGTCATTCTATCCAATCTTCGAGATACTGTTCAGAAGTCGATGGTCGAAAACCTCAAAGTGAGAAACAACTTCCTCACACGAATTCCATATCTCACATCAGTCTAGCATAACTGAGCGCATCGTGGCACAACACAAATGACCTTTCAACCCCAGAAAATTGTCCCAAACATGAATAAACATGCGCATAACAACACTGGCAAATTATCCATAGAAGGCCAGCTTGAAGTCAGAACATCACTCTGCTAAGAGCAGCACACCAAAAAACTAATTTTACTCCGGGATACCATGGACGCAATCTGTACTACACAGATTGCAGGAAAAAGAATTCGTCAAGGAAACCCCTTCAGCCAATGGCAACCCTGGAAATCTGATTTAACACTACGTGGGAACGGTGAGTATTAGTACCAGGAGATCATATGATTCATGAAATAATTCACCAGGTGAAAACAATGCGCAACTTACCATTAAAAAACCATGAAAGCACTTTGCCGCCGTTTCACCCTTGTTAGGAATCAGCGGCAGCGTATATCCACCGCGTCTTAACTCCCACGCGAACTCGGGACGAATTATTGAGTTGAACGCCTTAGCCATTACACGACTGCGAACGCTCTCAGCGGTTTGTTGATATTGTACCTATCCGTTATTGAACGGCACGGCAACGGGCCAGTAACGCTCACTGATTGATCCCTGCTGATGGATTTCTTTGCAAGTAGCCTAAGTGCCACGAAGGCTTTCCGCTGAGAGTAGTATTGGCATAACATAGGATTTCGACTGGGCTAATAATGACAGTCGAGAAATAAGCCTTTTGCCCGTAATATGTAGATGATCACAAAGTGATGTTTGGAAGTAAAGGCTGAGAGTTCAACTGTTCTCATATTCAGTCACCTCCCCATTCGGTAACTACTGCCCAATTCTTGAAATAATGCATATTTTTTGTGTGGTAAATAAAGACAAAGAAAGACTATTGATATTATTAAAATTTCCGTACGCACTAGTAGAGTGATAAGAAACAAGATTTCACCTACCTGAACGTCGGATGTGAGGACATCGAAGAGAAGGTTCAGATAGCATAGTATAGGTAATGTTCTTGTCAAACTGGACAAAACGGCGGCGAACGTTGATCCGGCGGCAAATGACCGCACAATATCAAGCTGACTGAGACCTGAGAGCAAGAACCAAACAGTCTCCAGGCGCTTTGCAAACGCATGCCCGGCCCTGACCAGCAACGAAGGTCTAACCGGACTGGTTGAGTCGGGTTGGACGAAAGGGCCCCCGACTGGGACTTGAACAAGTAATTGCAAAGCGAAAGGTTCAGAGCCAAGATGATGCTTCAAACCACCAGAGCCCGTGAACACGCCTAATTCCAGGTCGACGTAGTGCTTGAATGAGATGAAGACGAAAAAATGTGTTTGGGGACCAAGACAGCAGCAAGAAGAAAAATCAAAATGCTATTTTACGACTAAGTTCCATAACGAAGCTCTCCGTCCTACATTGAATCGCATAGCTCTACTCACCCACTTAACGCTGGAGTCACTAGCTTGGGAATAATCACCCATTAAGTTCCGCCTTTTACAAACCGCTACGACAGATTTAATGCTGCAGACAAGATTAATCCGAGATACAATCTGAGGGATTGAGTTGAAAGCACAAACAAGAAGCGATTGCTGTCCAAAAATCATGCCAGTCACCTACTTTTCACTATATGAATATCGCCTCAGAAAAATTCCTTCTATAATGGACGTTCTAGAGAGCACTAAAATTAATCAATATGTAGAACGCCCGAGTCACGTCAACATGAGCCGATAGTGCACAAATGTGTTACTGAAACATCAGCGGTATCCAGGCGTGAATAGGTAACCGCACCGGCAAGAAAAAGTATTACATTAGGAAACAGCGCGCACTCTCTTATGTCTCCTTCGGTGGACATCAGGTTCCACAGTATGTACACGATAGGTTCAACCAGATTTGTCCTTACGATAGTTTGCTATTTTATCACAACCTTTTCCAGCGTGAAACACCGTTGTCTTTGTACTATCGGCAACATAATGTGAGGGAACTTTCATAGTTACTCAGATGTAAGGCGTAAGATGCAGGGTCCTAGGGTTCAATACGTAGAACAGACACTGAATCGGAATAGATTAATATGATCAGGATGTTTTGTGGATGTCCGAAGAAGGACTGCCTCATTGCACGGTTGTTCGGGGTCGGTATTCCTTAAAGGATGGGTCGAGGTGACCAGCCGATCATACGGTAAAAAGGTATGAAAGCCTTAATCAGTGGACTGGCTCGTGTAAGAGCAATTACACTACCGAGTTGGGGATCACGAAATCCTCTCCTCTCAAGCAATAGCTAGTGACAATAGGTGATATGGTCTGATATTGCAATCAGTAGCGTTCTTGCATTGGAAAATATTTCCTCCCTTGCATAGTCGTTCAACTGATTATTTTGAAGTCGGTCTTTCCTATTCCTGTTCCTACTCAGTATATGGTGCAATGAGCTAGCCACCAAAATTATAGCACGTTAGTACAAGGTTAATGGCTGTATAAACAGGACTGAATAAACTGTACCCTCAAACCAGTGATAAACCAGGTCACTGGATGAATGTGTAGTAACGCACGGCCAGAAGGACATTCCCAGTTCCATAAAAAACTCTGAAGTTGAAAAATGCGTGTGATGAAACCATCAAAGGGATGATGACCGCTTTCTTATTCGCACCCTTAAATCGGTTTGCAATCATCTGCAATAAAGGGAATACAAGTACAGGCATTTTCGTCGACTAGCAGACCTTACCTCATCGACGATTGGGAAGCCTCGAGCTGCCTTTAGTAGCCATGACCTAGGTTGTAATAAACATCCATCGCCAGACTGAAAGAAACAGCGGCTGACAAACTTCACTCTGTTCCCAAATCACTTTACTGGATCACATAATTCGGATGTATCAGTCGTAGTTAAGGTATGAGTCGCCCAAAAACGTATTTACTCTACTTCAGGCCTAGATTACGAAAGGCGGTTCGAGGCCACTGAACGAGGAAAGTCCACAATGCCCGGCCGATTGGACAGGCCATTGTCGGAAGCATATGACCAGTTTCGTGGCTACTGGCGCTAATCGCGTACATATACACGGCATTTCCTTGCTTCAGCATCCTTACATGTGTATTTCGTAAGTGCATGCACCACTAAGATCTCATTTGATTCCCCAAAAGTGTACACGAATCCACTCCTACGAAGGATTCATGGACAGATCATGAAGTCCTCAGAGGAATTCCTGCATGCCATGGTGATTTGTTTATTAATTCCATGTTCCTAGATGACGCACGAATTTTCTAACTTGCAAAAGACCGGAATAAAACTCATTGGACGATAGAATGAAGAATAGTCATCAGTTCAGTTCAGCAGCATTGAGCAGCTCGTTTAGCCCACTTCTACAACGGAACTTCCAATGACATGTGGAGAGGAAAAATGCAGGTAGATATCAATTAAGTTTTGCAATAAAAATGAATGAATATGCTCTGGTATCGGTGGCCTTCTTGTAGTACCTCAGTAGTAATGGGAGAAAAATCAAAAGATCACAAAACAGAAGAGCAATGAACAAGTAGGAACAATCCAAATGCAAGAACGCCAAAAACCGCGGCATCCACCCATATGGACCAAGACTTCTAGAAACTGCGTGGGACGACCTTGTAGACTGCGAAGCGGCCACCTAACTTGATCGAGCAAATCCAGTCCTGCAACATTATTTTACATTAACAAGGTGCAAAACGCATAACAAACACCTACACTACCGTTTACTTGCAACTTACTAATTTGGTCATCATTCAGTAGAACATCATCATCATCATCATCGTTCAGCGTTAAACAGCAAGGCAAGTCTCACTGACCGCTGCCTTTCCCCAGAATTAACCGTTTAAATAAAAAAGAGAGAATATCCAAGGAGAACAGGGAGTGCACCAACACAGGCGGAATAAGACAAGACGCTGCTATAGCCAATATACGGAACACAGACTAGCTGTACAAACGCACTTTTTCGAGCATTCTGATTCGATAGAAAATGACAACACGATCGTCACTGTTCGCGGTTCACTGCTATATCCTTCAGTGTCTCCAGCCATCTAGTTGACAGGTCTTTCGGACCCCAACCACGAAGACGTGAGATATCTACTTTACCTAAGTTTGCTGTACATTTTCTCATTCCACGTTGCCACGTCATTTATTGGCCTCCACATGGTTTCTTGTACCCCGTAGGAGGAACGCAAAACAGGGCACGGTATGGTAGACGAGTGTTCGCCATACGCAACATGTGACCCAACCAGCGCAGTCTACTAAGTTTCATATGCTGAAACAAGCTATCCTCAGAAGTGACACCCAAAACCAGATTCCTAACCTAAATACTATTCACCCAAACACTCCATCCAATCCTAGCCATACTACGTAGACATCGGTGGCCGAAAACCTCCACCTGACGAACATCGCCCACACGCATACTCCACTTTTCGCAACCGTACAACAGAACTGAATGCACTGCGGCACAGTACACACGACCTTCCAACTTCTGTGAAAAATCAGGCCGACACCACGAGATCTCCAGTTCAGCGCAAACCGTCCGAGCATTGAACATACGCGTATCTGCCTCCACTGCCGAGCTGCCATCGTCCGACACGCAGCTACTAAGATAGATGAAACGGTCTATAATC
>LUCM01006106.1:0-10361 GCA_008360955.1 Fasciolopsis buskii
ATTCGTGCTTCTAAATGACTTCACAATCGTTTATTGACATCACGCACACGCGAAAAGCTGTCCGAAGTAAAATTCAACACAATCGATTCAGGCTGAAAAGAATGATATATGAGCCGAAGGAAACGGAAACATTTTCGTAGGCCAGATGCAAAATTCCCACCCGACAAGTTATGCGAATTATTAAATCTGAGAAAAGGACTTATAACGCTAATGGAAACGGGTTGCCTCATGTCTCCTGCTAATTGAGCGCTGTAGCAGACCGGGAACTTAGGTGATTTTGAGGAACATTG
The DNA here is from genome assembly GCA_008360955.1 of Fasciolopsis buskii. Taxonomy (NCBI): domain Eukaryota; kingdom Metazoa; phylum Platyhelminthes; class Trematoda; order Plagiorchiida; family Fasciolidae; genus Fasciolopsis; species Fasciolopsis buskii. The sequence goes on from LUCM01006106.1 coordinate 291, forward strand.
ACTAATTCCAGATTGACTTTATTCGGATCTGCTTTCGGGTTCTTTGACCAAGTCCTCCGTCAGCTTGCATCTTATGAAAATGACACTGCGGGGATGAATACCCCGTCGCAGCAGTCAGCTATCCTAGGTCTCGCCACGCTCATGTCGAAACACCTTACGTTCGGTTCGGTAGTTACCGCTAGTGGCGATGCATCTATAAATTTTAGATGCTTATTTGTTTCAGTCAAGTCCACTTGGACTAGCCTGTGCTTAAGTATCGTTTACCAATATGTTTGCAATTTACCTGCATGCGGCATGCCCCTGAATAAAGAAAGGATCCCTGTAAGTCTTAGCTAGGAGCTGTTTAGCTTCGCTTGCGAATATAATTGGCTAGGGGGGCACAGTTCAATCTACAATTCCAGGTGACTTCATGCAATTTGGAGAGGCCAGACCGGCACATATAAATGCATTGGGGCTTCTGGCGTCAACTGTTTCCGTGTAAGCCACAGACCGGTCTGTTCGCTTTGCCAACACAATGGGTCCAAGTCTTGAAGCACGCATTTACCAATATTTCCGGGTGGTTCGCCGGTTACTAAGCAAAACTCAAGCAGAGAACAGGCTGAAGGAGTCGTGCTAAAGAACATTTTTTTCTTCCACTTGTCAGAAACATCCTGACTTCTGAACAGGTAGGAAGGAGTTTTGCAGAGTTTGTTCCCACGAACATGATAATCCACAATCCGCTGTAGGGTTCGGACATTCCGGATGCAACCTGCAATGGATTTCGGTGTTAGGGGGCGTGAATGACATGGTAGCTCGACGAAATATTCATCCAAATCCTAAGCAATGGTGGCTTCAACTCTTCCAAATCTGAGCGGCCCAAGGCCGACTGCCCTGATCTCATTTTCGGAAGACATTTATTAGGACTCACACTCAGAATGATATGAGCCCTAATTGTCCAGCTCTGGATGGCCGAAATGCGTTCTTTTTAGACCGAGTCAGTACCAAGAATGAGCACATGATGGATGCAATCCACTTTCTTCCTCTGCAAGGAAAAAATGACCACGTAGTTATCGGCATTGAGTATATCATCATTTGTCCACTATTTATTAAGTTATTCCAATTCTTTTCCTTCCTCTGAAAGGACAAGCGTCCACACCTTCAACGGCATCCTCAGCCACCGTCTAGGCCATTGGGCTTTGAAGAATGCCTAGGGGACGTTTGCTCGTCTTGAAAAGTCCATTTTCGCGGCTGTTGATACAAGTGCTCCGAGGATCAGGTATTCAGCTTTAAGAAGCACAGCTCTCCTCCCGTAAAAAAATGAGCATCGGAACCGTGGATCGCGTCTGGCCTCACGGTTCTGCCTGAGAAGATCAGAAGTTTTTTTCCATCTACATCCGGTGCAAGGACCAGTTTGGTGACCACCACCAAAAGCTGAAGTTGCTGAAGGACGAAAAATAGGACCCATCATCACTGCTGAAGCCGGTTGAAGACGTTGATGCATTTGCCATTGCGCCTAAAATCCCAGGTGGATCTCCCATACAATACGCTGTTATTGCGGTGGTCCCGTCAGTGTTGGGTGCTAACCGTGCACCGAATACCCAACCTGGAAAACACCGTCAGGAGGTGAAAAGAGGACGTGCGATCCCTCGGTCTAGCTGCTCCCACACCACTGCAGCCAAGCTGCCCGCCCGATATGCGCCGGTCAAAACGTTAGATCTGACCACGTCCCACACCCATGGTCTCGCCCTCGTTGAGAATCTTCGCCAGGTGGGGTTAAAGATGCGTGTCCGACTTCGGGTTCTCTTCGTCTTCTGCTGTGTGCATGATGTCGACCATGGGAGCAATGGTTGTCATGCCGGGGTCACTGGAATCACCTCGACCCTAGGCTTCTTCTGAGGGAGGATAAAACAAAGACACTGGTGAAAATGGTGCTCGTGAGCAGTGGTGGATGATTGACTTGGTGGAGGGCACCTAACAACATTCGGTCCTGCCCTTGTCGATTTAAGGAGGCGGCATGTGCATCGGCGCATACATTATCGTGACAAACATGTGCTAGCCTGCTAGGTGTGATTATTTCATTACAAAATGGACGAATAATCGACAAATCGATATGGAAACAGTATCGAAGTCATAAAAACGAATGGGTTATTTTACTTTGCGGCCCCTAAGGCTGCCTCGCATATCCGGTACTTCTGGTGTGACGGGTGGCGCTGTGGCTCTGCTCCCACCAGAAATCACTACGAGCAGCGCTGGTAGCGGCTGGACTAGACCCCTTGAAGTAACGAACGGACGTGCTGGTCTTCAGCAGGAGTGGTCCAAGTTGCAACAGTCTTCTTAAGAGCTTCGTAACTGCGAAAAATTCTTTGGCATCCATAAAGGGAAGCGCCATATCTAGTGGGGGACGAAAAGCGACGCATCTAAGACGACTGACGTAGCTAGTTATCCTGTAATGCTCGAAATCAAGTTCATCTCAAGCAAACCGGAGTTAAGAATTGGAAGGCTTAAAGGAGATCGTATGAAGATTTGAAACATACTGTTCGGTCTGGAGACCGTTTTCTCTCCGTGGAAATGGCGCAGTATATTGAAAAATAATGACGTGAATACAAGATGGTGAAAGCCATCAGTGGGAAAACGTAGTCAGTGAAAATGTTCGTCGAAAACGGTCTAAAACAAAAAACACAAAGGCATAATTTATTCGTGAAGAAAACACGGCAAACGTAGCGTCAACAGAAATGAATAGAGACCCACGTGACCAGTCAATCACGTCGGGCTTACCAATTTGTAGAACGGATTGCCCTAACGCGAATCTCGTAGCACGTCTGCTGCCCTTAATCTTTGTGACCACTCGTGCGTCACACTTACTCGGCTCGGTAAGACTGCACTACTGGCAGCTCTGACCCTTGATCGGTACAAGGAAAAGATAGTCGGAAGTGGTAGTAAGTTGAGTATATTTGAACAGAAGCGTGAGGAACGCACAAGTTGTGACCGCGCTTGGCAGTCAAAGTTCGGTTAAACAAGCCATCCGGGGGAGCAAATCCATGTTCCGCTGCAGGATCATCAAACGATTTCCCAAAAATCGGCCCTTTCTTTTTTGTTAGGAGGTATGATTTTTTCTCCAAACGGAAACATTTTCCGCGAGTTGCTGAAATATTTCAACTGGTCTTTCTGTTGTTGAAGCATTATCTGATCCAAAGAGCTGTCAATGCAAGAACCTGGACGATCAGGCATCTCGTGCACATTCCTGTTATCTAACTGGAACGGAACCGACGAGTATCGGTGTGCGACTAAAGTCACCTTGGTGGGCGCAGAAAAACGCCCCCTAATATATGGCTTCTCGGCGATTACCAGCTGACACATGGAATGGTCCACGTTACAAAATCGTCGTGGTCGGTGACGGTGGTGTGGGGAAATCTGCTTTGACGATTCAGGTAAAGCTGGTAATGTCGTTATGACCTTCGAAGTATTTTCAACGAATGTTTGCAGAGTACCATGATCCTACGATCGAAGATTCGTACATGCAAAATAAGGAAATTGATGGACAGTGGTGTATTTTAGACGGTAAGATGATATTGCTTTTCATCTTCCAATTATATCCTTCTGTGGTGGTGTTTTCTGGTTCTTGTGAGATGCATTTTTCCATTTGTATTAGATTTGGTCAGGTCTTACCGAGCCGCCTGATTCCGTTAGACGTTGCCTCTGCTATATGTGGGAGCTTTGTTTTTGAGGCATAGATGTGAGTATTGTTCGAAGCATATTCGGAATACAGGCTTGTTTGTTCCGATGAGCCCAGGTGCAAAACATTGGACGTCCTGGGATCTTTCGGTCCCGAAAAAAACCAGCACCTAACAGTTACACACAACGCTACGGATGTTGGCAATGCTTCCACGTCCAGGTGATTTCAGCCATCCCGGATTTGAGAAGTAAGTTGAGCGATTTGGGCGGCACCGTCTGATAGGTTGTGCACATATGCGGGTGAACCGTAGATGGGCCACGATCAGAATCTTATATAAACCCAGGCCCAGAAGTGTGTTAGCTAGGGTCGACCTTTTCGCAAACGTTGAAAAACGATGTAAAACGCATTGCGAACAGCTTTTGCGCGTGCTTCTGCCACCGGCGTACATCTCTGTAACCGCTAGGATTGGGCCTCCAGACGCCTCATTCCGGCTAGAGGTAGGCGTCTCAGGCTCCGAGTCAGCCACTCGCCCTGAAAGCTTCTCGAAATGCTCTCAAATGACCATGTATTAAATAATCTGCTGAGGAAGGCATACCCGCTGCCTTTTCTTGGAGGTGCTCTCACAAAATCGCAAGGACGAAGACTACTAACGGCCGCTCCCCGTTGGGTCGACTTATATTTGGTAGCCAGTCTAGGTGAGAAAGCTAATGTTCGATTTCAAACCAACCACTGGCGGCTAGCTAAGCTTACGGCTCCATGTTCAACGGAATCTGTGATCGAGGGGTATACCGGGTTCCCAGAAGGTCTAACCAAATCCAGAGAGCATGCGAATTTAATGATCAGTCCCCAGTCGTTAATACAGTACGTGACCCTCAATCATTCTAACCTTGTGGGTTATACGACTCGATCAAACGCCCGGTGTAAAGTCCCCTAAGTCAATACTCTACTTCGGTTTGAGCGACTGGGTTGTATGAAGTCCTCAGAGAAGTGGATCCAGATGGATAACCGAAGCGTGGGGTGAAGGGTAAAAGAAGTTATCACATGTAGGGAACTGTTGGAATTTTCTCTTTGATTGTGTTTGTCTTTTGCTTTGATCTTTTGACCGGTTTTTGATAAATATATATATGTACATATATATATATATGCCATAATACCCCCGAAGGTACATTCAACAAGTAGCACCCACTTCCACAGTTGTTGTCCTCAGTCCAGTTTCATTAATGTTATAACGACGGGTTTTTGAAGAGAGAGGTTGTAAAATGCTCATCTCGCCCTCACTGCGAGAGGCGGTTGCTGTTTGTACGTGCCACTGGGTGTCAACTAATTGCTTGCAGCTCACGAGTACTGTTATGCTTACTTACCGAATCCTACTTGTAATCTAAATCTGCATTATAGACCTTGAAAGTATGTACCTCACTGGACTCGGTTTGCAAAACTTGGGAGACACTTGTGAGATTCTTAATCCGTAATTGAAAAAATCCCCTCAGAGAAAAGTAGAGTCGACGGACAGATGCGATGAATGTATTGCACACGTTATCATACGGAAGTAGCGCCGATACGACAGTACTCTGACAAGAAAGCCGCAACAGAGTCAACTAAACGATATGCGCGAGTCAAAAGCAAAAACTCGGAAAGCAAATCAAGCGGAACTACTCAAATTCGATAAGATAAACGCACCCAAACAGCATACTGTCTAAATGAAGCCTCGAAGTAGATGTCGGAAAGCAGTCAGTCTTTGAGAAATCGTTGTGATCATGCAATATAGGTAGCTTGTACCATTCACTTGCTATCTGCTTCCTGAAAACGTGAGCCGTAGATGTCATCCGAGAATGAGTCAGATTTACCATATTGCAATAAGTTACCGTTCTACGCAGAACTATAGGTCGTACTGGACCACACGTCGAATCAGATCATACGTTAGTTTTAATGTGGTTTTCGCTGCAGTTCAGCGGCCATTGACGCAGATCAAAAATACGACTGGCCGTCGAACGCCTGTCTGATTCGGCTGTTCGCAGCAGTTATGAGCAGAATCTATCCGAAGAATTAAGAACTTTGACGAGCAGCAGTATAGACGAACGATGGGACAAACTCATGCAGGCGATGCATTCGGCAGCAGATTTCACCTGTGACCTTAGGCCTAGCATTTATCAAAGAAGCTGGATCTCACAAGGGTCACTGGGTCTAATGCAGCTAAAAAGGCAGCTGCCTAACTGCAAGGGGATGAATAAGATGGGTCGACAGTTGCAACGTGGATTGACAGTAAGCTTTGAAAATGGCCGTGAATTTGTATGCGATAGAATTGGACAGCTCATCCATAGTAGACAGCAAAGGCTGGATCGTTGGGCATAGCACTTCAAGGATCAGTTTAGCTAGCCACACGCTAACGTATTTAAGCCGATATCTGGGGATGCGAATCCTTGGGAGGTGTCTGTCGATCCCCCAACGGAATTAGAATTGCAGTCGAATATTCGATTTTTGAAGAGGGGGAAAAGCAGCCGGTTCCACAGTTCTTTTCAGGCTGGGTGGAGAAGCTCTGGTGAAGTCCCTTACCTCCTTCGTGATATTTTGAACAAGGGACTTATTCCGTTATCGATGGGTGAGTGGCTGATTGTACCCATCTTCAGCAAGGACACACGCAGTGACTGTAGCAATCATGGTGGGATTAGTTTAATTCCGATATATACTAAGGTCTTGGCTTCGACATTACTGCGCCGTTTGACACCGATCCACGAGAGTAACATCCGCGAACAGCAGGCCGAATTTCCTCGAGGTTGAGGTTGCATCGACCAAATATTGGCTCTTCGGCAATTACCGGAAGTACGCCGTACACACCGTCACCCTACGATAGCAGTCTTGCCGGACTTTAAAGACACGTTCGACTCAGTGAGGGATTGTACTTGAATACCTATGGTCGTGTGAGGGTATACGGCGAACTATCAAGTTCATTCGAAACGATTAGCGGTGTTCGACAAGGTTGCCTCATCCGTCCATTCCTGTTCAACTTCGTCATGGACGAGATGATGGAAGATGCTTTGGGAAGTCTCCAGGATGATGGAGTCGAGCTCGGAAACGGAGACAGGCCATATGACTTAGATTACACGGATGACGTTTTGTGTCCGTTCGAATCTGCGGACCATACACAAAGTGCACCAGATGGACTCTCGAGGTCGGTTGCTCGGTTTTTCATGTGCTTTGCATCTTCAAAGTGCAAGGTGCTGTTACAGGACTGGACGACAGTAGTGCCAAACTTGATAGTGGATGGAGAGGACTTAACGACTGTGGACCGTCTCATCTACGACGGTCGCTGCGTGCCGAATGATGGTAGCCCGGCAGTGGAGGTAAACACGCGTATGACGAAGGCTCGAGAGCTTACGCTGGGCTGAAGTACATGTTCTGTCGGCCTGATGCTTCACTGAAATTGAAAGGTCTTGTGTACTGCGCGCAGTGCGTTCATTTCTCTTGTACGGTTGCGAGACATGGAGTATGCGTGTTGGAGATGTTCGTCCGTTAGAGGTTTTCGACCACTGATATCTACGTAGTGTGGCTAGGATTGGATGGAGTGACCAGGTGGGCAATGTGAATTTCAGAAATCTAGTACTATTTGCTAACTCTGAGAACACCTTATATCGGCTTTTTGAACTTGGTGAACTACGCTGGTTGGGCCACGTGTTGCTTATGGCGAACAATCGTTTGCCATATCGCGCCCAGTTTTGCGTTCCTCCCACGGAGTGGAGGAGGTCATGCGGAGGTCAACAGATGACGTGACAACGTGGAATGAGAAAATGTACAGCGAACTTATGTAAGGTGGGTGTCTCACGTCTTGTGGGTGGGGTCCGAAAGATCCGTCAACTAGCTCGCTGAATACACTGAAGAAAGTGGCAGTGAGCCGCGGCCAGAGACGATCTTGCTGTCATTTTCTATAGAATCGGAATTATTAAGGGAGTCGCCTGTATAGTTAGACTGTGTTCCTTTTGTTGGCTACCGTCTGTGCGTACCACTCCATTCCCTTTGGATATTCACTCTTTATAGAAAAACGTAAACCTTGGGGAAAAAACAACGGTCAGTGGGGCTTACCTTGCTGTTTGACGCCGAACGATCATGATGATGGTGGTGATGGCAGAACGACCGCCTCGTTGGACGCTGTTTTGCGATTCAACTAATGATTGGAAGATGGTTCCAGCTGACAAGTTGATGACATGGGGAATAAATATGGAATTTTTACTAGTGGACTGGCTCGTGTAGATGCAGTTAGATTACCGGGTTGGGGTTCACGAAAACACTGCCCCCCCCCTCGCGGACAATCGTTGGAGACAATAGAGTTCCCTCTCTTTAATTCAACCTGTCTCTTCTGTCTCCAACCCAATCTGTTTGCCCCTTCTGCCTACCCGTAGTATCTCCATTGATAACACTCCCGATACTCGCAACGGTTTATTGTCAAGTAGTGTAGTAGGTGGTTTTCAGTCTGTTAGCTCACATTTTCTCAAGCCTCGTCAGCCTCTGCATCTGGGTTCCTTCAATGTGCGCACTTTAATGCAGGCTGGCCAACAGACGTGTGTGGCTCTGACGGTAGACTCACTTTCGATTGATGTCTGCTGTGTGAGTGAAACACGAATTCAGGATTCGAGTAAAGTAATTCAGCTAACTGCGCCAAACGTCTCGTCAAGATATTTTCTTCGCACTTCAGGAGACGAGGCAGCTCAGGCTGTGGGTCAACGTGGTGTAGGAATAGTCTTGAGTGAGAAGGCTGGAGCAGCCCTTCTAGACTGGATCCCAGTCAACAGTCGCTTGTGTGCCATGAGACTGCAGGGATCAGTCGGCGTCCGGAAGGATAGTAGTTTTAAGCGTAGTTTATTTATCTCGGCATACGCTCCGTCAGACTGCAGCACTGACATGGAGAAAGACGAATTTTACGATAACCTCGTCACCATTGTTCGGAAGAGCCAACACTCTGACATTGTAGTGGTAGCAGGTGACTTTAATGCACAAGTTGGAAAACTGAGTGCATCGGAGTCCTGTTTAGGCGGGCGATGCGCCTTGCCTGCACAGCGAACAGACAACGGGGAAAGACTTCTCCAATTCTGTGCAGATAATTATTTATTCCTATCTAGTACGAATTTCCGACACAGTTCGCGTCGCACTACGACATGGCGCTCCAGCTCGACAGGTACTTTGAGTCAGATTGACCATATCGCAGTTAGCTACCGTTGGCGCGGTTCTGTCCAGAACTGTAGATCATACTGGACCACGTACATCGAATCGGACCATGCGTTAGTTTTAATGCGATTTTTGCTGCAGCTGAATGGCCATCGGCGCAGACCACAAACCCGATTGGCTGTCGAACGTTTATCTGATTCGGCTGTTCGCAACAGCTACGAACAGAAACTGGCCGAGGAACTAAGAACTGCGACCAGTAGCAATGTAGACGATCAGTGGGATCAAATTAAGCAGGCGATGCATTTGGCAGCGAATTTCGCCTGCGGTCCCAGACCTAGTATTCATCAAGAACACTGGATCTCTCAAGCGTCGCTAATCCTGATGGAGCAAAAACGCGAGCTGCCTAACTGCAAGGAAATGAATAAGATGCGTCGGCAGTTGCAGCGTCAGTTGGCCATAAGCCTTAGGAATGACCGCGAAAGCTGGTGGGTTAAGTTAGCCGAAGAGATGGAAGTGGCGTCCGCTTCAGGTAACAGTCAAAGACTGTTTAAGCTTATATGCGACAGCGGTGGGCGGCGAACTTCGGTTAGCGAAGTCGTGTGCGATAAGAATGGAGACAGGAAAGACTGGACCGTTGGGCAGAACATTTCAAGGACCAGATTAGCTGGCAACACGCTAACGTATTTGGTCTGACGCTTGCAGGTGCGGATCTTTTGGAGGTGTCACTTGATCCCCCAACGGAAGTGGAAGTGGAGTCGAATATTCGGCTTCTGAAGAGGGAAAAAGCTGCCGGTCCCGACGAACTTCCCCCAGTTCTTTTCAAATTGGGTGGAGAAGTGTTGATGAAATCACTTACCTCCTTGCTTTACGATATTTGGAACGAGGAGCGTATCCCGCTATCGTGGGGTGAGTCACTGATTATACCCATCTTCAAGAAGGGTACATGGAGTGACTGCAGCAATCATCGTGGGATTAGTTTAATTCCGATAGTTACTAAGGTTTTAGCTTAGATAATACTGCAACATTTGATACTAGTTCGCGAGAGTAATATCCGCGGCCAGCAGGCCGTATTTCGGCCAGGTCGAGGTTGCATCGACCAAATATCCACTCTTCGACAGATACTCGAAACGCGCCACACGCACCGCTGCCCTACGATCGTAGTCTTCCTCGACTTGAAAGGTGCTTTCAACTCCGTGGTTCGACCAGCACTACTCAGTGCTCTCCACCGGAAGGGTATGCCAACGAAGTTTGTGAACCTGTTGCGA
>LUCM01006106.1:12778-23588 GCA_008360955.1 Fasciolopsis buskii
GCAGTGCGTTCAGTTCTGTTGTACGGTTGCGAGACGTGGAGTATGCGTGGGGGCGATGTTCGTCGGTTGGAGGTTTTCGACAACCGATGTTCACGTAGTATGGCTAGGATTGGATGGAGTGACCGGGTGAGTAATATTGAGGTTAGGAATCTGGTATTGGGTGCCACTTCTGAGAATAGCTTGTTTCAGCGTATGAAACTTAGTAGACTACGCTGGTTGGGTCACGTGTTGCTCATGATGAACACTCGTCTACCATACCGTGCCTTATTCTGTGTTCCTCTTAAGGAATGGAAGAAGCCATGTGGAGGCCAACAGATGACGTGGCAACGTGGGATGAGAAAATGTACAGCGAAGTTAGGTAAAGTAGGTGTCTCACGCCTTCGTGGTTGGGGTCCGAAAGACTTGTCGACTTGCTGGCTGGAGACACTGAAGGATATGGCAGTGAATCGTGAACAGTGGCGATCGTGTTGTCATTCTCTGTCGAATCAGAATGATTGAAAACACGTGCGTTTGTACAGTTAGACTGTGTTCCGTGTGTTGGCTGCGGCAGCATCTTATCTTTTCCCGCCTGTATAGTTCCACTCCCTGTTCCCCTTGGATATTCACTCTTTTCATATAAACGTGTAACTCTGGGGAAAGGCAGTAGTCAGTGAGGCTTGCCTTGCTGTTTAACGCTGAACGCTGATGATGATGATGATGACAATAGATGATATGGCTCAGTGTCGCAGTCAGTGGTGTTCTTGCACTGGAAACGTTTCTTCTCTATAGTTCATGAACTTCAGTTTGCTGTCGACCTTCACCATTCCTCGTTCTTTTTTCTCTTTGGAAAGATGGCGCTGTGAGGTAGCATCCAAAGCTAGACTACTTTGGCGCATGGTTGATGTTTGTATAGACTTAACTGGACTAGGCTGAATTGCAAGTTTTGTGCACGAGTTCTCTGTTGTTGCTTGAGTATTTCTGAAAAAGCAGTGTTTGATGTTGGTGGTATGATTGACTGTTTACTAACATTTTTCGACGTGTCACTCACGGGATGGTAGTCTGTCCTTAACTTGTTGGCGTGAAATTCTGACTCTTGAGACCGTTCTGATTTGGTCACGGATATCGCCTGATGAGGCGATGATGAACCTTCGTATGTACACATCCTCTTTTCTATTGGACTGCTTGCATGGTTGTACTGTGGATTACAATTGATAAGTCGCATTTCTTTAGACAAGGGGGTCGGATTCGGAGGATGGGTTTATTACTTTGGAAGTGTTATGGGGCCAAGAACCGTTTGCCAAGTCTGTACAGAAGCACCGGTGGTTGATTGCCGATTAAAAGTAAAACCTTTCACGTGGCTTGCAACAAGTAGTTTTGGTCGTTCGCGAACGGATGCAGTACAGGGCATCAGATAAAACTGCCTCCTGTTGAAAAGGTGTGAGGGCATCCTGGGTTAGAAAGATGGTCTCCCAAAGAGTGCCATCTAAGCATCCGAATTACCCATTCCCCTATGGATTGTAAGAATTTGTGACTGATAGCCACGCCTTTGTCTCTTAGGCACCCAAACAGTTCAGGCGACGTAAAATCCCGCGTCGGTGTGTGTATGGTGGCATATCGAGAGTAATGAGGAGTCACTCGAGTCACCCAATGACCGTGGAGTGGTGCATGTCCGGAAAAAGCAGTTGGAAGCAAAAACCGCGAGGACTCGTTTGTGATATTCAGAATATATCGATTACATGACGTTGAAGATTGATGTCGTTTGGGGTCTATGTTAGGCATTTCAAACGGTTGTGTTTGCTTGATTAGATGTTCAGTGGGTAGTTTGTAAGATCGTGAGTAGATGGTATTTGACTCCACATAGTGCTTTTTCAGTGCTAATTGTGTTTCAAACTTGGGTGGTAATCAATTAATCAACACAGCCTTTCGACCTGAAGGCTGCAGATTCGATTCCCCCCCACTGTCGGTCAACTCTCTCACTTGACAGTCTTCTGTTGCCCGGAACTCCCTTGTTGAAATGGATATACTTTGGTTTCAGTAATAAAAGCTGTGTAGAATAAACAGTAAAAGAGTCGAGTTGTTGTGTAGGATTTTATGTTAGGTGCATCTTGTCTTCGTTACAAGTTCCATATAATTGACATGATTCGAAAACCGGCGATTCTGCCCTGTTCAGTCGGAAGACGATTTTCATTGAATGTGTATTCCTCTGGTGCTTATTCTAACTGAGACATGCACCAGCGAAGTTTATTTTTTATTTAGAAGTTGTGAAGTGACCGTCATCATCATTGTGCACCATTAGACATGGGGACAAGCCTCACTGACTGCTCATTTTCTGACCATGTACACGATGCAGTGGCAAGAGTGCATATACAAGGTGGACGAGGACTGGACCTGCAGGGATAAGAAACGAAGAGAGGGCCTTAGTGGCCAACATGTGGGATGCAATCTAAGTATACAAATGTACATTTCCCAAGCATTCTGAGTTAATAACACCTTATGACATGTAAATCCAAAACAATGAAAATGCTTGTTGGACTTAGATTCATTTCTCTTTGCCATTCGAAGTGGCGGTTTCTCATCGGAATTCAGCATGATTAGTAATGCCCACTGTTTGCCATTTGCCCCACTAACTTTTCAACTCTGAAGTAATAGGTGTCACGCCGTAGGAAAAATCCCTTTTCTAAACGTATGCTGAAAACCTAAGTTTGGTCCTTATTTATGAATCATTTCATCCACTTTTTGTGATATCCGAAGTCTATCTTAAAGTTGCATCTCACCCTCACTGATTTTTGGGGCTGTGAACATTGCGCTCCTGCACGAACCGTGCCATTGTGTTTTATTTCACAAAAGCAAATACGGCATGAAAAATTGAGCACCCTGGTGCGTCCGCTTTTGGCCCAGCATCAAACACATTGCTGATTTGAGGGTCTTGACTTTTACGTTTTTCCTCTGACGTTCGGTCATGTGGAAGGCTATGGATTACCTACTGTCAGTCGAGCAATGTCATAAAGCCTTCTTCTTTTTCATTTTAACGCGTAGCGGCCAAGTGTCGCACACGTTTTCCACCATTTTTCCCAACTGGTTAACGAATATTTTACCTGTTGAATTCGATAAGGATCAATTTATACATGGTTTACTATAATATGCCCGCAGGCTAGTATCTGTGACTGAAAATTATGGATAACAAAAGATAATCCGCATCATTCTAGTGCCAGTTTTATGATATCTGTTGCACAACTTAACGAATGTTCAACTATTATGTGCGGGTTTTTAGACCGCAACATACACATTTTTAAGCCACATACTGATAGGATGCATCTTAATATAAGAGGTTATCTGCTGGAACGTTTTCATTCAGTCGGTATTTTTTCTTTCATTGCATTACATGACGATTGTCTGTACCAGACACCGTACTTAGTTTTTCGGAGTGAATCGGACTATCTTCCATTGTTTGGAGCCCGATGAAATGGATAGACCACTCATCGCATACTGGTTTCCCAAATATAATTAAGGCATTCATGCTCCTCGGCATTGGGGGCCTAAAAGCTTCTGTGCGACTAGTCGCCTTTACACAGAAGTTGACTGCATATTTTCGAGGATCTCTAGTTCTTTTCTGAAACACTGCAATAACCAAGTTTGCCTATACATCCAAAAGTGAACGTATGCTTGATGTCACTAACGATGAAAGGCGTTCTCTTTATGTCCATACTTTCGTAATTTTCCCTTGTGGTGCTTTCTAGTTTTGGACACTGCTGGACAAGATGAATTCAGTGTCATGCGCGAACAATACATGCGTAGAGGACAGGGGTTCATCATAGTTTTTTCAGTCACTGATCCGCAAAGCTTCAAACAAGTTCGACGTTTCCATACGCAGATCCTTCGAGCCAAAGATTGTGAATCCTACCCAATGATTTTGGCAGGAAACAAGATTGACCTCGTGCATCAACGCATTATTACCGAAGAACAAGGCCAAGAACTTGCAAAGGAGCTCATGGTTTGTTTTATATATCAGGGGCTTTATGTATTTTGCAACCGCACAGTGTGGGTTTTCCGTCTAGCTTCATATTTGTGAATTGATTAGATTAAGCGGTGTTATCCTTGGGTAGGGTTAGCATTTTATTCATTTAGTTTAACCCAGGAAGTTATTGGCTATCCGGTCTCAATGCTGGGTTTACCATTAAGAAACTATTGAGGCATTGCGAAACCGTTTACTCTTTCTTATGGATCACCAAGAGTGTATATTCCCCTTTTATTGTAAATTTTATATAATAAATACCTATTGCCCCCCCCCCAACTGAGATAGAAACTGGAGACGAACGCTTGAGTCGAACGCCCTAATCGACCGGACACGCTCTCAACGGTTCACCGAAACTCACCACATAATGCAGCACCTGTCTTCCACAGATTTTGCGCAACCATGGGCTGCTGGTTCAAGTAATCGACTCCCACGATAGATGTCTCTGTAAACAGCCAAAGTACGACGAAAACCATTTTAAAAGTGACCTGCAGAGCTTCGTTACGGTATCAATACGGATAGCAGAAGATTAAATATTTCGGGAATTTATTCGTTATCGCGGTTGGTTTTCTTGAGTCGCATATACGTGACTTGCATAAGAGAAAATTCGTTATCGCCCGGTGCGCTCCAGTAGCTAGAACTAATGATGCTTTAAGTCGTTCTCTGCAACCTTATGGCTTAGGATTATGGTGGTTAGTTCTCCGCGCTGTGACCTTTTGAAGTTATGCAGTTTACCATTTATGCGTCACGCGTGCCGTATGCATGTGATAAACAAAAATCATCGGCCTTATTTATTGACTCGCTTTTGCTCTGGTATTACAGTGATGAAATAAACGCTGGTTCGAGAAAAGTTAACTTATTCCAGGTACAGCTTTATGTTAATCGCCCGGTACTTTCCACCTGAACTTTTGCAATATACACGCTCAGTTTTCTCAACTGTTTGCAGTCTGGTTCATTTTGGATTTTGAGTGTAGCCGTGCGTGGTTTAAACATCCCCTTCCCAGCTTGTTTTCCATATTATTCAACAGTAATAATTTCAAATGTCATACTATAGTATCTGTTTTACTGAGTTTACGCCCCACAGAACAATCACATGTGCATGCCTGATCGAGTTTCTTTCTTAAAAAGCAAGTTATACGTATGCCTACTATTTGGCATAATAATAAGCGGTGAATTTGATTTTTTCATTGCACTTAAAATGAAATACTTTTAAGGGGTAAACCCGATGGTCCGAAGACACTGTAATGGGGGAAGGTGAGGGGAATATTCACGTAAAAACCAGTTTATTGACCCTGCTCTTGAACTGTGAAAGGTTGTAAGTGTGTGTGTGGTGGTTACAGAAATTGTGTTTCACTTTGGAAGCTCGGGAGAAGAAAGACTGAAATAACGAAGTACGACACCAAGTAACAGAAACCCGATAGGAGAGACTAGCTGCTTGTATGCGAGAAGAAGTTACATAAAGAAAAAGTCATGAGGTAAGTTCCGAAACCAAAAGCCAGCGATACCGGCGTGGAAGAGATGACGAAGCAACTGCCCGACTGTGGGCTTTTGACTGCAAAGTAGTTGTTAGTGAAGCATCGTCGAGCAGCCTTTTTCTGGACCCGAACAAGAAAGGAAAGCGAAGTAGACGAGGCCTTACCCCACTCGTGACTCCAGTATTCAGGTGCACAACGGATTTGAAATTTGTACAGTAGAAGATGGGCCGGAGTGAAGAGACGCCTGGTACGGAACAGGAAACCAACTTTGCTCGCAGCGCGAGAAGCAAGCTCAGATATGGAGGAAAACCAGCATGATGAAGATCTAATGGATAAGCCAAGGAGAGAAACCGAGTCTGTGGAACTGAGAAGAGACGAGTCAAAAGACAGATTTGGGAAGAAAGAATGGGGTTTTGAGGAAATTGGAAGATGAGAGGTTTTTGTTAGCATTGAATGTGACATGGTGGTTGGAACCCCAAGAGGAGATGTGCTCAAGATCGAAGTTGAAAGATACACTTTCCACACAACAGTCGCGATCGATATTGGTGTATGCATGGCGCGGAGTGCGGTAAGAAAAAGAACAATGAGGAGTGGTGTGGCAGAAGAGTGAATTGGGTTGATGGTAGTGAACAGGTTATTAATGAACAAAATAAAGATAGTGGGCTCAAGTATTGAATCTTGGGGAACGCCAGCATCTAAAGGAAACGAATAGGACAGGACCCCATCAACTCGGACGGAGATGGTTCGCTCATTGTGGAAATTTGATGTCCTCAATCTGATGGACGGGGAGAATCCGAACGTTTCAGCAGGAGATCGTGTCAAATGCGGTCGAAGGCCTTAGAAATGTCGAGCGAGACCAGGCGGGTTTCTCCGTGGTTGTCGACTGAAGCCGACCAGCAATGTCGAACGAGGCCCGGTAGATCGCGCGTTGAGCGGCTAGATCAGAAACCATATTGGCGGTCGCTCAGTAGTCCATAGCGCTTGAGAAACGAATCAGAATGATTGAAAGAGCGCGTTTGTACAGTTAGACTGTGTTCCACGTGTTGGCTGCAGCAGCATCTTATCTTCTCCCGCCTGTTTAGGTCCACTCTCTGTTCCCCTTGGATATTCACTCTTTTTATAGGAACGTGTAACTCTGGGGAAAGGCAGTAGTCAGTGAGGCTTGCCTTGCTGTTTATCGCTGAACGATGATGATGATAAACGAACGCAATTGATCGGAGATGACAGTTTGAAATACTTTCGAAATAACAGGTATGAGGGACATCGGACTATAGTCGTTAGGAATAGGGACAATCACGATACGTTTCTAAGACGTTAGGAGGATAGAAAACTTGATGAAAATACAGAAGATGCGAGGCAAAAGAGGAGCTAAATCAGGGACACAGGTTTCAAGGAACATTGATAGAATGCCCTCTGAACCGATTGTTTTGGAAACGTTCAGAGAAAGCGGTGCTTGGCGGATCTTCCTAGTGCAAATACGAGGTGGATACAAAGAGACAATGGGAGAGGAAGAAGCCGGAGAGGTAGAAAAATGGTTCAGATGTAATTGGAGACAAAATAGGAGGCAAGAACAGCTTTCTTGCATGGTTCACAAACATCACCAAAGGAATTACTTATGGGAAGGGCATTGGTAGGACAGGAATTGGGGAGACGCCTACCGGTGACGAATAATGTATCATCACAATGAGCTAAGAGGGGAAAAAATAACAATATTTGAATAGACAGAATTGAAGTGAGGGTAAGATGAAGAGTATAAACACGGTCGCCAGTTCGATCGGGTACACATGTAAGGAAGTGAGTTAGCTGACATAAGATGCCGACCACAATGAAGTTTTCGGCTTCGCACCCCATGACCGAAATGTCGGAAGAGTGTACCTCCCACTTGCGACCGTGAACTTTGAAATCATCCAGTATAGTAGCATGACTTCTGGGATCTGTAATGAATGAACGTTCAATGCTTGAAGACAGTAAATCAAAGATGGAGGAGGCAACACTGTTAGGGAAACGATAAACAACACAGAATAAGTGGTTGGAGGAAGGGAATCGAAGATCCAACCAAATCAGTTAAATTCGCGATTGGAAAAATCAAGGTTTGGTATCCCAGAGGCGGCGACTGAATGTTGAACAAAACCACAAACGCCTGCTTTGAGAAAAAACAAGAGTGGAAGGTGTAATTGGGAAATTGAAAGCGTGTGGTATTAGATGAAGGAAAGGTTTGGGTTTCGCTCAAAAACAATAAGAAGAGAAGACTGAAGAAACTGGTGGACAATCGACTTTACAGTTCCGTCGGTGAATGTCGGTGGGGGTGACGAAAAGTTGTCGAACTTTTGCTTGCATAATGAAAGCGCGAGTATGCATAGAATCGTGAATCACCAGCCGAGATGATATCGTCAGTGCTATGATATTTTGGCCCGCCACAGCATCTTCAACATGAAGAGATCAGGTGTCGTAACCGTAAAACAGAACACTACGAACTGTGACATCGTACATCCTTCTCTTGACGGAGAGCCAAATGTCTTGGTGGCACCACAAGTGTCGCATGTTTGCGAAAGCTGTTCTGGCTTTTGCAATACGTGATGAGACCTCCTCCCCAGCACCGCCAGGTGCTACCGAACATCAAGCTTTTGACTGCCTCTAACCAATCACCACAAAAGGTGAGGGCAAGCACAGGCTCCTGCCAGTCTTGAAGAAGTACATTGCATTTTGAAGGTGCAAAGCACATACCTTACCTACATACCTGAATCACCAAGGTGTCCAATGAGCGTTGAATTGCTTGTGCATTGTCACTCAGCAAAGCGATATCAACGGCATACTCTAAGTCAAAAACCCTGTTCTTTGGGTGGAGTTCAATTTCATCATCTAAAAGATCTGTTGAAGTTTTTCGTAGAACATCTATGATAAATTTGAAAGAACAATTAAAATATGAGGCAGCCTTATCGTACTTTACTGTTGACGACGAAGGTTGGCGAAAGCTGTCCATAACCCCTAACCCGACCTAACGAGTGATAGTATAACTCTTTGAGGATCGACGCGTACGTCTCAGGTACTTTTCAACAAGCATTGCCATAACACAGATCTATCGACATTGAAAGTCTGCGCGAATGTCCAAGAACACGATGAGCACTGGCCTTTGGAAAGTAAGACGGTGCTCAGCTGTTGAGAGCTGATGATTTGATCGGCGCATCCACGGCCAGCTCGAAACTTAGCCTGTACGTTGCGAATCTTCCCTTCATGGTTTGCGCAGTCACTGCGCAAGCTCTTTGTGAGGTCGGGGACAGCGATTTACTTCTTCCTCACGAGGAGGGGACTTTCTCGGATTACCAGATCTTCGTGAAAAAGACTTTGTAAACGACGAGTGCCCATTGATGTTTTGAGATGTGGGCAATCCTGGCTTTTCAGCCAATACGCTTCGAAAGACTGATGAGTGAGTCGGATCAGATAGCTTGTCGCAATCTAACCGACACTGCAAAATGCGTTTCGCGCGCCCACTAAAACATGGGCATGCACACTAAAGCACGGTCGGAATCAAGGTTTGGGTGCTCCAGCGCGACCTGCAGTTTTTTAGGCAGCCCCGCCATTTATCTCTAGTAGCGATTTGGTTGATTTTGATCCACCACTAACTGGAAGAGAGTGGATGCCAGGTGGCGTACTGGCGATTGGAATGTCTGAAGCACGTACTGGTTAGAAACAATTGGTAGTCTGAGCACAGAGCTAACAACCGTTCCCCCATTTGCAGAACGACAGGAATTGAGACCAAGGGTACCTCCCAAGTGCGCTTCATTGGAGGGCGGCGACGTACTCGAACATTCATCTCTTGGCAAAATCACAATATCCCCCGCCTTGTTGTGTATAAGAGGTCATGCAGCTTTTGGTAGAAAGTGTCCTTAGCTACATCTGGGCTGAAATCTGTTGGCGCGTATTCCGAGACGACAAACAAATTGCGTTTACCAGAGTGATGCCTGTTGATTTTGCGTAAACTTTCAAGTCTCGCTACGCACAGCCGGCTGTCGAGTGGGATCCGGTCAAGCAGTGCAGCCTCAATCCTCTCAGAGGCACATCAGCATAAACAAAGAAAGTTGGTATGCTATTTACGTCACGCCATCAGTCGATTCATTTTGCGTCGATTGGTAGATGAGCGCCACTGTTTATTTCAACACTCGTCAGCTTCGTTTGACGTGTTTACTGGCTGGGGTTGGGAGGTCGCACCCAGCAGATAAAGGTGACCCACAAGCCCTTCAACAAACTGCCTTTCATGGTTGCGAAGTTAACAACACCCTTCCTGATTAAATTGCATTCCTTTTCAGAGTTTGCGCAGTTCGCTATCTACTCATGTGCTCCATAATATCTGTCTACTCCTGGTTCGGTTTACGTTTTTATTGTTCATTTGATAATAATGATCTGTGTTGACGATGTGATAGCGTGATCCGAGAAGTATGTTATCCTAACTTCTCAATGATCAGTTCTTCATCATTCATCGGGAACTATTTTTTTTGTAAAGCGACCCATTTTTTATTGTCTTTATGCACTAAAGACCGCGACGATCTTTGACCCTACCTCTATCTTTACGCGACAATACATTGAATTCCCACCATGTGGTATCCTCAGCACCTCATTGTACTTTAATCTCCAATGGTATCTGATTAAGTTCACGTAAATACCGCCTCTTGTTTGTACTTTGGGTTCGGACCACTTTTTGAGACAGCCTATCTCAGCGTCACAGCGTAGGATCGAAATAGAACACAGTGGTCGTATCATAGTAGTCGTCTTCATATCAGTCATTCATTCTCTCCTGTTTGGTTTAGTGAATAAGTGTTGCCCAATGAGGATGCCTTACATTCCCTAGGGCCGATTTCATGATTTCGACGAAAGCATAGCCTTGAAAATTGGTCAGGCGTGATAACTAGCCTGACAACGTCGAGTAGCGGTCGATCACAAAAGCTCCACTAACGGTAGTTGGGCGGATCATACATTCTCCTTCCTCAAGGCTTCGCACCGTTCGGGCGTTCCACTTAGTTTCGGCATCAGCTTACGTAACCGTTAACCACGCAGCAAAGTGGTCTAGCTTTGGATGCTACCTCACAGCGCCATCTTTCCAAAGAGAAAAAAGAACGAGGAATGGTGGAGGTCGACAGCAAACTGAAGTTCATGAACTATAGAGAAGAAACGTTTCCAGTGCAAGAACACCACTGACTGCGACACTGAGCCATATCATCTATTGTCTCCAATGATTGTCCGCGAGGGGGGGGGGGCAGTGTTCTCGTGAACCCCAACCCGGTAGTCTAACTGCATCTACACGAGCCAGTCCACTAGTAAAAATTCCATATTTATTCCCCATGTCATCAAC
>LUCM01006107.1:4638-15364 GCA_008360955.1 Fasciolopsis buskii
AATGATAACTAAGTTATTCTGGTAACCGAGACCAGAGTAAACTGCCGAAGTCTCAGGCAAATGTATCATCAGTAAACTTAGCGGCACTACATGACCGCTAACGTGCCGGTCAGAGGGGGCTAAACTAGAGTTTACCAGTGGGGCAATTAGCGCAAGACAAATTAGAGTTTTCCATAAGCCCATAAGCGAATGAAGGTCATGCCATTGCACTTGAAGGCAGTCACGTTTGCATGTTCCTCTATCTGCCAGCCAGCTTCCCCACTTGTCAGCCCTCCCGTGCCCAGCCTTCCGTCTGAAATGATGTGCGTTGTCACTTCATTATTAAAACGGAATTATGGGACAAGAAAAACCATTTGTTCAGGAATAAGTAAGATTTCAAGTGTCCTGAAATTTGAGGTTAAAATACGGGGGTCTCGATGGAGATGAGCATATGCAGAGAGAGAAGGTTGCTGGAAGTAGTCTGTTAAATTATTATAAGGTATAAGTTTTCAGGAACAGCAGAAAAAACTCGCACTGAGTAAAATGTCCCTGGAATATAGTATAAGTCCTTTATATTACCGAGCAAACTTGATCTACTCATAAGTCCAGCCTAGTACACACTGAAGAAACTCCCTGTTTTCACACGGAAAACATATCCCAATTGTGAGTTATGTCCTTGTTCTGTCACAGATACCTCCTGTGACCAGATCTAAAATGTCTTCAAATAAAGTTGTTCGTAAATCCGCCGCCAGCCGCCTAGTGGTTCATACAAGAAAACGAACAACCCGGCACTCGAAAACAACGGGTAATAACACACCACATTGGGAAAGAAGCGGTGTTCTGTAACCCGCGTAGATCAATACCGAACGGCGTACAAAAACCCGTCGACTTCGAATAAGTGATAATAAACTTACAGAATGTACAGTCAATGGAATCCACCTTTGCGTCTATCCCTAGTAATCAATGTCATGGAAAATCCAATATCCTCCACCTCTCAAAGTTTACTACCTTCCTTTTGCTTTTCGGACTCAACCATCACCGAATTCCGGAAACGTATGACAGAAGATAAGAACGCCGCCTCGTTTAACGCTCTCGATCGCCTGCCCCTAGAAATGGCAAAGTCACGCATTCTAAACGCCTGCAGCGTGGCTCATCACAAGTGCCCTTGTGTTGGATTAAGGGAGAAGTGGCAAAACCACGATGCCCCTTACCTTATTAGTTTTCGGACGAATCTACGGCTAAAGAGTTTATCAGCAGTTGCCAAATCGTTGCCGAAATCATATCAATTATAAAAATTAAAGTATTCACCCACAGAACCCCCCTGCAAGGGAGGTATTTCGAGGGTCGAAAATGAATTCTGTGACGCCCATATGTCTACAACCACAAAACCCTCGCATTCCCCATACTTTGATTCCCATAAAATGTTCTAAAGCATCTCTGCCTGGGACCGATGTAGCACAGTCAACTGTGGTGGACCTTGATCTGACCATTTCATTCTCTCCTACACAAATTCCACATAAACGAACCCACCTAATGCTTCCTCAACGTACCTCCAACCACAGATCTGGCAACTCAATCCATTCCCCACGATTATTCCCTGTGCGCCCGGCCGACTCTTCGAAAAGGTCACTCGGGCGGCGTTCTCATTCAATGCCATCTACTATAGCTTCAAGATTCAGAGTCAAAACTCCTGTTACCTCAAAGACGAACAGTTGCAGCTCTTTGAACCCCGTGAGCTTTAATAGCATAGGGGTTGAAGTTCTGGATATCCGAGAGGCTTGAAAAAGACGAAATCAGATATTTAAAAGGCTGGTGCAGTGGAGGCACGGGAAAACAAATACTAGTCGTGAAAATGGAATGTGTCTGCGCTATCATAAACGAAACCTGAGATGAGATAGGCTAAACACGAGTTTTCGAGCTTTTGCATCAAAGTTAAATAGTCCCTCGCCAAAACGTTCTGGGGCTGATTATCAATCGTGCACTGACAGTCAACGCAAGTTTAAATGCATCAGACTTACGTGCGACCACGTAGATGTCTGCGACCTTTTTGGACCCAACAGTGATTGATACGATAATTAAGCATAGAAGAGTGCGTGAAGCGCGGAAGCTCTCGGAGCGGATTTGCCAGACTAAAGCTGAGTTATTTATAAAAGACGGCAGCGATTTGCGCTAGAAAACGCAAAAATCACATCTAAACTCTGAAAAACTGGAATAAAATGAAGGAACAACACGCGAGAAAATATCTGAATCACGAAGAGCCGTAAAGGCCATGAGAGCGCGACAGACGTTGATTCCTTTAGAACACCAATCAATACCTCAAACGTCGGTTTACACAATAGACAAACCAGTGAGGTTGACATATTGACAATATTCGAAAAATCAGCATTACCATCACATATTCATTTACCTAACAAAGCTCGCTTGGCTGCACAGTAGCAAAAGATAAGGTGGATGGCTCGTCAATATTTGGTAGTCGATAAGCGGCCGGTTTTCTCGAAGAGCAAAAGGGATATGAGGTGAAGATGACGGTCAATATGGATGTGACAACGGGATAGAAATTAGTCAAAGCTGGACGTTATATGGGATGGAGGGAAGATCGGAAATTACCAAAAATAAGCGGCCAATATAATGCTAATATGAACCAGTGGGAGATATTCGGCGAAGCACCAAGCTATCTAATGGATGAAAATATATGCAGAAATGTGAAGCCCGAGAATGTCCACAATTGATGCACCTAAGCACGGACTGGTTAAAGGGATGTGACGGGAAAAAAGAGGTCTGTGTTAGATGTATAAGCGGTTAAACACAATTACCACAAATAACCCGCGTGTTGTAATTCTTAACTTCAGGGAATCAGTTATAACTAGCCATGTGTGAGCTACCAACAATTTTTACTACTTCAGATCGCAAGGAAATGGCACCACTAAAGTTGGTCGCGGACGGTAGCATGGGCCGGATGCTAGGACAGATTTTGTCAAGACAAGCCATAGAGGTTGGAAGAGAGAAGCATGAGAATGTTAGGACCAGTAATTTGTGTCTAAACGCGATGGTAGCAACTTTCATCACACAGTGGCTTCAATACGCGTGCGTGATTAATTAAGAAAGAATAACGTTGTCGGTTGTTATAAACGTCAACATACTTACCAGGCGTGCGGCTAGGCTCACCTCTGTACTAGCCGAGAGCCTGCCCCTAAACGTAAACCACCTTAGTATTTCTCTCTCTAAGGCCATCTCCAAGCCGCTGCCCGAATACTTAGATGAGGAACCTCATGGGGCTTCCAGGAATCTACCCTCGACCTTGCGCCTACTTTCCAGGATTAGGACAACTACCCGCCCAAGTAAACCCAATCCCAACCTGAGAAATTATGAAACCCGTCATCAAAGTGCCTTAGAATCTAATGCCTCTGTGCCTTCCTTCTAGCCGGTGGTCTCGAACCCCTATTACAACAGTAACTGCCAACCTATAGCCAACACTTCAGAAGCCTCCTGCCATATAATACTTCCGTTTGGATATTTTAATAGCCCTCCGCCCATCGGCTTCTCGTGATCCACTCCCGTCACCTTATCCATTGCCTCATAAATGCCTAACACCGCTATGCAAACACTCACTACCTACGAGGACCAGTCACCTCCATTCACTAGGCTCTGGGGGGGGGTGAAGTGGAACAATGCCAATAATTCCTTTCACCGCTTTCTCTCATCAAGCTCCTGGGACTGTTATGCTCCCATACCTCATGGGCTTCCATCTTCCCATCGCTCACTAGCCGATTTTCGAATCTCATTATCCAAAAGCATTTCATCCTTACGCATTATCACTCAATTGCACACCTAAAAGCCTTCACACAGGCTGCTTCACTCCCGGTAACAGCAATTTTTCCCAGGCTAACTGCCATTTTCCTTGGAACCTTCACCCCACCTCTAGTATATTCATCCTATGTCCCCCACCAAAACTTCCTGCCACAGTTACTGCAACGGCTAAATGGTATACATTTCAACACCGATATATTTTTCTACCTTACCCATGACAGCCAGTCGAAAAAACATTACTGCCGNAAGATCGGAAATTACCAAAAATAAGCGGCCAATATAATGCTAATATGAACCAGTGGGAGATATTCGGCGAAGCACCAAGCTATCTAATGGATGAAAATATATGCAGAAATGTGAAGCCCGAGAATGTCCACAATTGATGCACCTAAGCACGGACTGGTTAAAGGGATGTGACGGGAAAAAAGAGGTCTGTGTTAGATGTATAAGCGGTTAAACACAATTACCACAAATAACCCGCGTGTTGTAATTCTTAACTTCAGGGAATCAGTTATAACTAGCCATGTGTGAGCTACCAACAATTTTTACTACTTCAGATCGCAAGGAAATGGCACCACTAAAGTTGGTCGCGGACGGTAGCATGGGCCGGATGCTAGGACAGATTTTGTCAAGACAAGCCATAGAGGTTGGAAGAGAGAAGCATGAGAATGTTAGGACCAGTAATTTGTGTCTAAACGCGATGGTAGCAACTTTCATCACACAGTGGCTTCAATACGCGTGCGTGATTAATTAAGAAAGAATAACGTTGTCGGTTGTTATAAACGTCAACATACTTACCAGGCGTGCGGCTAGGCTCACCTCTGTACTAGCCGAGAGCCTGCCCCTAAACGTAAACCACCTTAGTATTTCTCTCTCTAAGGCCATCTCCAAGCCGCTGCCGGAACACTTAGATGAGGAACCTCATGGGGCCTTCAAGAATCTACCCTCGACCTTGCGCCTACTTTCCGGGACTAGGACAACTACCCGCCCACGTAAATGCAATCCCAACCCGAGGGATTATGAAACTCATCATCAAAATGCCTTAGTGACTATTATCTCTGTGCCTACCTTCTACCCGGTGGCCCCGAATCCCTATTACAACAGTACCTGCCAACCTATAGCCAACACTTACCGACCTCAAACTCCATCTTCAAAAGCCTCCTGCCACGTATTACCTCCGTTTGGGTATTTTAATAGCCCTCCACCCATCGGCTTCTCGCGATCCACTACCATCACCTTATCCATTGCCTCATAAATGATTACCACCGCTATGCAAACGCTCCCGCTACCTACGAGGACCAGTCACCTTCATTCACTAGGCTCTGGGGGGGTGAAGTGGACCAATGCCAATAATTTCTTTCACCGCTTTCTCTCATCAAGCTCCTGGGACTGTTATGCTCCCATACCTAATGGGCTTCCATCTTCCCATCGCTCACTAGCCGATTTTCGAATCTCATTATCCAAAAGCATTTCATCCTTACGCATTATCACTCAATTGCACACCTAAAAGCCTTCACACAGGCTGCTTCACTCCCGGTAACAGCAATTTTTCCCAGGCTAACTGCCATTTTCCTTGGAACCTTCACCCCACCTCTAGTATATTCATCCTATGTCCCCCACCAAAACTTCCTGCCACAGTTACTGCAACGGCTAAATGGTATACATTTCAACACCGATATATTTTTCTACCTTACCCATGACAGCCAGTCGAAAAAACATTACTGCCGCTTTTGCCCATGACGGCGACCTGCTCTGAGACTGAATAAAATGACGATGGATTGCATTACCCTAGTTAATTAATTGCCGATACATCGTCAATCTGCCATGGGCCCACACCCCATCGCTCAAACGATGCAACACCCCACTCCAAATAAGGGAAGTCACAAACAAGGAACAGAACCAGTTGAAAAATTGGGCGAAAGCCAAAATTCTCTAGCCCGCAATTTTCGCTCATTTTTTGACGGGAAAAATACAATCTCTTCGTCTGTTAGCACCCCCTCAAATTACAACCTCCTATTGATCACCCACACTTGGCTCAGTGATGACACTCGAATGTTGTGATTGGCAGCCCTGGGTATCAGTCATTTAGAAAACGTCGTCCTCCTCACCTTGGGGCGGCTGCCTTATGCATGTCTGCAAATCAATAACACCTTCAACATGCCAAGTCCGTCAGTTAAATTGCGCTCGATATGCCATATGGCTTGAGGATGGCAGTTCTAGCAAAATTCTCCAGATGGAATGCGTGTAACTCCCACCAGGCCCATGTCGGAACAATTTCCTGCACTTAATTGATGCAAATAGTTACTCTTCTACCCTACCATGTCGTAAAGCCGTGGCGGGAGACTACAATGCTCCAAATGTATGCTGACCAACCTTTACTGCTACTAACTGTTTGCTCCCGTTTGTCGGTAATGGTCAGGTAGGATGATGGATACAGCAAATAGCCGACCCTAAAAGAGACAGAAGTAGCCTAGACCAAATGCTCTCGATTGGAATTACCCACGTCCGCGAATTCATTGCAAGTAATTCACCTGGATGTGATTGCCTGCCCGTCGGAAGTGCATTTACACTTCCTTTCCAAAGTAGCATCTCATCTCCAGTCTCTAGGCCCCACTTTAGGGCAAACCGGGATCACTTGCCGATTTTACTGGGCAGTTCTTATTAGTAATCTTTCATCCTAGGAGGTGAGTCGCAAATGCCAACCGAGAAGCTTTATTTGTTTTTCCTCGAATGCCTTGGCAGTAACTCATCATCACACTCATTCAATGCCCAACAAAATATACAGTCATGACCGCCCAAGCCACAGCGTCCTGGACCGATGGCAAACATACCCGTTGCATAAATGTTTCTCTTCCTTACGGAGGTGTGTATGAGTCCATATAGGTGCTTTCAATATTGCCACCGCTGGGTCTCGGTTATCTATGTTTTATATATTTGTCACAAATGATGGGGTTTTCCTGTTTTCTCCCCATTCAGAGATGCTAACGTAAACATGCTGCCGCCATTTGGGGTTTTGCATGAAAGGACTAAGGGAACCAAAAGTGGAAATATGCACGCACACGGAGGATGGTGGCTTATGCCGTAGACCACAAACCTGTGGGTATGGCCCCGTTATCTTCAACGTCGTAGATTTCTTTCATTAACAAGTGCCACTTGAACCTTGTTAATGTGAGCTGGTTTGCGCAAGCAAGTTCAGGCATTCTGTGATATAGACAAATTTAACTAGGCTGGATACTCAGGGGAAAATGTTTCACTAGATTCGGGTTAGCAGGTGAGTGAGGAACGAGGTGAATAAGTAGGAAGAGTAAAAGAACTTTTGAATCCGACCTCGGATAAAGTGCATGAAAAAAGATAAACTGATTCTGATAATTCCCGACAGAGAGTTATGATCCTTTATGTTTTCAAAGTAAGTGATCAGCGAATAAATTCAAGAATCCATCCATAAAAAGATCAAAATAAAGAGGATTTATAGCGGTAATACCTGCCATACAATCCTTCATTCTTCTGTTATTGCGGACGCTATTACTGTATGTTATTAGCTGAGATCTAAGTTTTGGGTACCTTACTGTAGTGATTCCTAAAATCTTAAAACAAAATCTTACGCACGAGTCTCTGAGAAACACGGGTCGTATATGCGAATAAGTTTTGATACAGGCAATAATCTCCGGACTTCCAAATTGAAAACCGTGGCAGTTAATGATAAGAGACGTATCCGCTGGGGCAATGAATTTCACAAGGAAGAATAGTTAACGATAAAAATTTTTTTCTGTTATTCTTTCGTGCCGTGTAATTTGTGACGACGATTTTAGTGTTTCGGAGAGAAAGAGGAATTTGATTTCTGAACTGAAGGGCTGAAATGCAACTGTTAGCGTTGATCAACATCGTCATCGTTCAGCGTTAAACACCAAGGCAAGCCGCAATGACCGCTGCATTTTACCATGGTTGCTTACGTATGCTAAAAGAGAGAATATTCAAGGGGAACAGTAAGTGGATCTACAAAGGTATGAAAAGGTAGGACGCTGCTGCAGTCAACATAAGGAGCACAGGCTAACTGTAAAAACGCACTCTACCAATCATTCTTATCCGATAAAAATGGAAAGGCCATTGAAAATGTTTGCGGTTCACTGACAAATCCCTCAATTTTCCCGGTCAGCGAGTTAACGGATATGTCGGACCTCAGCTACGAAGACGTCAAGCACTTACACAACCTGAACATATTCTCATTCCACGTTGCCACGCCATAAGTTGACCTCCACATGGCTTCGTCCAAACCTTAAAAGAAAAGCAAAATAGGGCACGGTGTGGTAGACGAGTGTTCGCCAAACACAGCGCTCGACTCAACCAGCGCATCCAATAAAAATAAGGTATACTGAAAACAGGCACCTACTGTTAGATTCCTGACCTCCATTTACCAGTTCGAGTCCTACATTCCGAAGGCCTCCAAAAGCATCTTCCATTACCTCGTCCTTGACAAAGTTGAACAGGAATTGAGAGATAGGACACCCTTTTCGAACGTCGCTAGTCGTTTCGAATGAATTTGATAGTGCACCATTCACGCGACCATAGGTATGCAAGTACAATGCTCGCAACAGGTTTACGAACTTTGCTGGCATACCCTTCCGGTGGAGAGCACTGAATAGTGCCGTCCTGTCCGCTGAGCCGAACGCACCTTTCAGGTGGACTACAATCGTAGGGCGCTTGTGTGTGTGTGTGGCGCGTTTCTAGTATTTAACGAAGAGTGAATATTTGGTCGATGCAACCTCGACCTGGCCGAAATCCGGTCTGTTGTTCGCGGATATTACTCTCGCGAATCGGTGTCAAACGGCGCAGCATCATCAATACTAACACCTTAGTAACTATCGGAATTAAACTAATCCCACGATGATTGTTACAGTCACTCCGTGTGTCCTTTTTCATGATGGGTACGTTTAGTGGCTCGCCAGAGGATAACGGAATACGGTTCTCGTTCCAGATATCATGGAGCAAGGAGGTAAGGGACTTCATCAGAGCTTCGCCAGCCAGTTTGAAAAGAACTGGGGTAAGGTCGTCGGGACCGGCTGTCATTCCCCTCTCCAGAAGTCGAATATTCGACTGCACCTCCAATCCCGTTGGGTGGTCAAGAGACACCACCCATGGATTCTCAGCTCCAGATGTCGGCCTAAATTCGTTAGTGTGGCCAGCTGAACTGATCCTTGAAGTGTTCTGCCCAACGGTCCAGCCTTTGTTGTCTACCGTGGATGAGGTCTCCATTCCTATCGCAAAGGACTTCACTAACTGAAGTTTGCCGCCTGCCGGTGTCATGCATAAGCTTAAACAGTCTGTTACCTGAAGCGGCCGCTCCCTCCATCTCTCCGGCTACCTTAACCCACCATTTTAAGGGCTCATCGTCAACTGACGCTGCAACTGTCGATGTACCTTATTCATCTCTTTGCAGTTAAGAAGCTGGTGGTTTTGCTCCATTATACCCATCGACCTTTGTGAGATCCAATGCCTTTGACGAAAGCTGAACCTAGGACCACAGGCGAAATCTGCTGAAAAATGCATCCGCTGCTTTTATTTGATCCAGCGGCTCGTCTAAATTGCTGCCTGCTGAAGTTCTTAGTTCCTCGGATAGTTCCAGCTCACAGTTGTTGCGATTCGCCAAATCACGGAAATGTTCGATCGATGATGGAATTTGTGGTTCGCGTCCAGGCCCATTAAGCTGTTGCGAAAATTGCATCAAAAGAAACGCATTGTCTGATTCGACGTACATGGTGCAGTACGATTTGCAGTTCTGGGCAGAACTGCGCCAACAGTAGTTTCGATGCACTGTGGTCGATCCGAATCAGATTACGTGTCAATTCAGTGCGCCTCCTCGCCTTGCGACGCAAGCTCTGTCGGAAAAATGATTGTCTGCTCAAAACTGGGGTATTCTTTCCCCATTATCTGTTGGCCGAGCAGGCAAGGCGCACCGCCCACGTAAACAGATTTCCGATGCACTCAGTTTTCCAACTTTTGCATTAAAATCACTTGCTACTACTATAATGTCAGATACTTTGCTCTTCGTAAAACTTATGATTGTATCTCTGTTATACGTCATACACTTGGCGCAAGACTCCTTTCATTGTCGAGGGTTGAAACATCTATGGTACAAAGGTTATGTGGTGAGCAATCTAATCAAACGTTCTGTGATTCTAGAGACAGTCAGGGTATGGTTGATGGGTCTACAATTGGCTGGGTCATGTGGCGTGCCTTTCTTATACGTGGGGATTATTATAGACAAATTCCATTGGAAAGAGAGGATGAATATTTTTGCCAAAATTATTCAAATATCTTCCAGACCAAGTGTAAGGACAGATGTAGGTAACGAGTCTGGTCCAGAGTGGCAAGAGGCAGAGGAACGGAGCTTTCCCTTTCGGCAAGAAAAAACTGCTGAGAACGCTTCCCAGGTCCAGCGAAGAGGGTACTAAGTGAGAAATTTAATATCACTTGTTAGGGATGAGGCAAAAAGTCTGCCAAATGCCTCAGCGATTTCTTGAGAATTATCTAGCTGACTGTTACTGTGGGTGAGGATGCGGACAGGTGTACCCGGGAGCCCAGTGTGGTTGGCTCTCGATTTAGTTAGTTGTGCTTGAGCTGTGTGTGCTGGACTGGTTGAGAGCCCATAGTTTTGCATTTTACTAACGGTATCTATTAGCGTTTCTAATCGTTTACAGCGATAGAAACAAAGTCAATTCCATGTTTCTAAGGAAGGTTTTCTAAAGTTTGAGGACACTGTGGCTTGGGCGGTCATGACTGTATATTTTGTTGGGCATTGAATGAGTGTGATGATGAGTTACTGCCAAGGCATTCGAGGAAAAACAAATAAAGCTTCTCGGTTGGCATTTGCGACTCACCTCCTAGGATGAAAGATTACTAATAAGAACTGCCCAGTAAAATCGGCAGTTCTTATTAGTAATCT
>LUCM01006108.1:0-17905 GCA_008360955.1 Fasciolopsis buskii
TACAAACTTGATTTGGTCTCAGAATTAACACGTGTAATGTTGTGAGAATCATTTCTCTTCCATTAGCCATGAGCAGTTTTGGACTGCCGAGAAAACAAAATCAGAACTCCTTGAATTTTCATCGGTCAGCTGAATGGTATCCCGGTAATGTGGTTTTTTTGCTGCATTAGTTTATTCCCATAAGGTCACTTGGCTGCTTTTTCGTGATGCTAATCTCGCCGTTATTGTGGTTGTCAGACGAAATATGATAATGATGATGATTTCGATAGGTCATTGCAAGTCCAAAATGATCATGAACATTAAAGTATTCGTCAGGTCTGTGAAGATGAAAACAGCATATTCACTCAGAGCAGATGATATTGGTGTTGGTTTATCATTTAATTGTTTGGGTATTGTTCAGAACTGGATTTATTCTTCCTCACTACACGTCCATGGCATCAGGTTTTCATCGCTATCCACAGTTCGTCTGTTGGCCTTCTTATCCAACCACCTAAGTTGATGGAATGCATTGGATTATGATGTACCACACTGAGCCTTTAAATAAGGGTCTAACCTACAAGACATTTGGTTAATAAGACAGTATCGTAATCTGCCGTGACTGATTTCAAATTCCCAACGCCTTTAAGATGAATGCAGGTACTCGGGTAGCCCGTTTTACCCGATCACAGATTTCGGTGAGCGTAGTATCCTTCTTTATTCGTTTGCTTTTAGGGTTTAACCAGTTCCTTCGCACTATTTCTCGCCGTACTCCATAATCATGCTGAGTCTAAAGAAGTTGGTCCTAAAAACATTCGGAATTAAGTGAAACCATTTCTCAGTATAGATCTGTAGACATGCACAAAACGACAAAAATCTGTTAGTTCAAAACTTAGTCATTTGACTATAAAGCCTGGCCTCCGCAAGTTTGCCTGAGGTAATCTACCCAATCGACGAAAAACACTCTCAATCGACAACGCCGTGTTCTGACACTAACGTAGAACCATGTCTTCTTTTAACAAGATCTAGCAAGCTCACATCTGCTCGAAAGTTATGAGCTAATATGTAGAAAATCTGCATCCTGCAGTACATATTTGGAAATGGCAGTTGCGACTAGTTCTGATAGGATCCCAAAGTAATGTGATAGGTGATAGATACCGGTTGCCGATAGTTAATCAATCCGCTGTCCGATGAAGGATATTCGTTTAAGCTGAAACGTCTTTATCACAAGAAGGCTACATGCGGCACGCGGTCACCTACGAGCATTTATACGGATGATCCCAGTGAGTGTCCACTTCAGAATAGGAAATGCGGAAACAGAATTCAGTTCGTTCACTGTAAGTGGCAGCAATTCAGGGGTGTGGAGGCTGCTGAATAGGACAGTATTTGCGTTTAGTACACTTCGGTATTTCATTTATTCTCAAGGACCCTAAAATCCGATTGGGAATAACGATTTCGAGGTTGTGATTTCATTTTCTTCTATTTTATAGGGGCATATTCAGCTGAATCGGTACATGCAAAGTCAATGTAGCGTATTGCGAACAAACAGTTACCTTCTCGCTTACGAAGTAGATGTGACAGTCACGTCTTGGGTGTATTGCGCAAGGCGTAAATCATCCGGATTTTCACTGATTATGCGAATTTCATTGTCCTTTGCTGGTTCGGCTTCACACAAAGGATAATCACAATTGGAACTCAAAAACACGGTTTTCGTTTTTCAGATGTCCAGTTTATTTCGTATAATGGCCACCTGGACGGATAATTTGACTGGGATTTGTCCATTACTTTTCTTATCTTCTGGTTAATTCAGATTGATTTTCGCCAAACTCATTTCGCTGGCTGTCAGTTGAAATGTAACTCTCTGTCTGTTTGCAACATGTCAAAAGGAACAATTGTATAAACTAGATGGTGATTCTGAGTGTGCTGCGTGAATGGAAGCCCGAAATTTACTCATTCAGTCCTCTAAAGAATTCATCAGAAAGATTTTTGATGTCATTGATTTCCGCAATCTGTTGGGCAGATTTTTATACTCATTGCTCAATGTTGACATCTAACCCCATATATTTTCCGTGTGATGTTTTGCAGTATGAAAACGGTGTGTTCTGTAATGTCGCATGCGAGACGGATGCGCAGCCTCACGTTTAATTTACAGTTGCTACTCGACCGAAATGAATCGCTAGTGATCACCGTATGGGATCCTCCTTGTGGCAGTCTTCACTTTTCGTCTGTTCATTTCATCTTGTCGTTGACGTAGCTTCTTGCATGGATAGGGTGAAAAAGTTCTGCCCCTTATTCGCTAGCTCCCGTTACTCAGGGAGAGGGTAAACGACAAAAAAGACCCTGAAATTTGGAGTTGCGTAGCACCTCATATAAGATTCTAGTGGGTTAGATTTAGTAACGAACCGGCTATCACCACTATTGATGTATTATCGTGTTTCTTACATTTTCATCGTTCTTTTTTGTCTGTTGTCTTGTGACCGTTTTCTTCATATTTCTTCTTCTTTATCCAAGGATCTAGGCGGATGTATGTGATCGGGTTAATTTGTCTTCCTCCGGCGTCATATATTAACAGTCGTTGATGGATTTTATTAGCGAATCATTGAACAAGGATCCTGCCTGTTACTTTTAGGTCGCCGAACTTCAAATGCCAGAGCATGTGAAACTTAATTTGTGTGTCGCCTCGGAAAGTGTGCTTTCTAGCCACGAGAATTGGATAACTGGAGTCTCTTGGGAAAAGTCAGTGACCGCCCCGGCAGCTTTCCCACCGGCTCTACTTTCCAG
The DNA here is from genome assembly GCA_008360955.1 of Fasciolopsis buskii. Taxonomy (NCBI): domain Eukaryota; kingdom Metazoa; phylum Platyhelminthes; class Trematoda; order Plagiorchiida; family Fasciolidae; genus Fasciolopsis; species Fasciolopsis buskii. The sequence continues at coordinate 2,758 of LUCM01006108.1, forward strand.
CAGCATGGATCGATCATTGATTGTATGGTCACCCCCGCGTCAACAGGAGACGGGGAGTGCCGGTGACGAGCCCAATCTTTGGCTCGAAGAAATTCGTGTCGGTGACGTAGGTGGCACAGGCCTTGGATTTTTGGATTGTGATTGGTTCTCTTCAGGTTTGATCGGTCGTTCGTTCATCGGCCAAAACTTTCAGGTACCGTTGCTCGATCACGTAATGGTTTTCATTTATCCCACGTGTGATTAATGTCTTTTAATAATCCGATACTGGTGACATCATACCCCGTCGATCATTTGTATAATATCCCAACTAGATGCGGTTGTCTCGATGCTCGCTAAGTTGCTTCCATGTTTGCCATTCACTGATTTTCTCGCTTCGGATTCCTTGTTAAGCGCGGATGTCAAGTCTGCCAAACTTGTGGTCTACATCATGGTCAGTTTTCCTCAGGGGTAGTACTCCCGTTTTCTACCGCTGGTTTCTGAGGAATTCAATAGCTTGAAGTAGTCCGCAAGAATTACAAAACAGATGTCTCCAATTAGTAAGTTTGTTCGTGCTGAGACGGCTTTTATCCGTGCTGATGAAGGTATAGCTTTTGGGAATTTAAAGTTGTTATCCAAATGTGTTTTGGTCAACAAATATAATCGTTCTCATTGTTTTCTAAATTTTACATCAACAATTCCCTCAACACAAAACTGGTATTTATCAAGGCTGACTGTGGTGGTATTTTCACTTGTTATCAAAACCTGCGAGCACTACATTTAGTGTAGACCAATTTTCCTCCTCTTTACAAGGCTCGCACGGCTTTCTGTTGGTTTCGTTCCTACAGGGCAGCGTCTCTCTTTGGGATTGTGGGAAGACTCCGTCAACCTGGTCGTCTGGTTTACCATTGTGCGGACACAGCGGTCCGGTTACTGATCTCAGCTGGTCACGATCAGCTGTGGCTGCACAAGATTCTGTGATATGTGGCAGTCCATTACGTGTTCTGCTCTCGGCCGGTGCGGATCAGACTGTGCGTGCCCATGTACCTTGCCGTTTACGCATGACTGTAGGTGATCCTTCTGATTCGGGTCAGTTCCTAATTGACGTCGCTCTTTTTATCCCAGTTCTATCCGCGACGTGTTTGGCGGACCGGTATTTTTTGCTTCCAGGGCTTGATGCTGATGGTTGTCAGTGCTGCAAAACTTAAGTGTGTCTAGGGTCTGTGTCCGCTTAGCAGATAGATTGATGCTAACATTCCGCTGTAGTTCTCAAGGTGACTACTTTGTAAGACAAATAATGAACTACATCATTTGAATACCTCGTTTGGTGACTGTTTGGCTAAACGGCAATCGTCGAAGAGACTTCTTTTGCAGCCTGCTACCAATCATCCTTGGTCTTCGCTTGCCTGGAGAATCGTGGAGAAACGTTTGTTGGGGCACCTTATATCTACATCGCAGTCTCACAAAATGTCAGCTTGTTTGGCGGCAAATGATGTTCCAGGACATATGCCAGTTTTGAGATCATTCTCACGCCAACCGAGACTGGTACATGGAGCTGAACTTCCTGTGTCAGTATTTTTGAAATCCAGACCAAGTGGTTACGCCCAGCTGCTTTTTTGTTTAGCCTTAAGGTTGCCTTTCTATATATCCCGTTTGTTCACTTTTATTTGAATATTCATTCAACTTGTGACCGCATTTCGACTCTGTTCTAACTGACTAATTGGTTCTATTTGGTATCACATGCGATGGATTGAGGCAATTAAGTACTCAACTGTGCTATCCATTGACTTTCTACTCATTGATTCTTTCAATTTACGATGGGCACATCTTTCGATGTTCGCAGACTGACATACGTAGCTCTGGTGCGTTTACTTATCAGCCCTGATTCCGACAGTCTCATGTTCACTTACTTTGCTGTATCCTTTTCTCTACGAACATAACAGAGATCTTTTCTGACACATCTGTTGTCGATGCATTTGAAATATCGTAGCTCTGTATTCAGTAAATCATCACAGACGAAAACAGTAATGCATGACTGTTTCACATCGAGATAATTATTTATCAGCGTTGTTGGTGTCAAGGTTCAAAACCAGAAAGTTGTTGTTCGAACCAGTGGAACTGATTTCAGCGGTTCCCACTAGGAGGTTAAGTGCATTATTTATGTCCGTTCGAATAAACGTTACTAGGATATCATTTATTCTGTTAATAAATTAGAGGTTTGGTAATATCCACGCCATATAGATCCTATTAATACTTATACATTTACACCATTGCTATTTTTTCGGCAAACTATCCGCGCATCTCGGACACCTCGCTCACAACAGGACAGGTTGTTTGGCAAGAGATCGCTCGTCCCCAAGTTCACGGGTACGAGATGAATGCGGTGGATTGGTTGTCGTCGACTAGTTACGTTTCTGCCGGAGATGAGAAGATTGCTCGTGTTTTCATAGCCACATGCGCATTTTTCATTGCATGTGAACAATTTTCGGGTGTACAGTTCAGTATTAGGGGGAAGGCGTTGGCTGAAGGTGAGTGCACCCTTAATCATTAGTGCCATACATCGGACTTCGATTTTTGTATTATTCTCGTCGTTTCGTAAATCCCTTCAGTTTCGAACTGAGTTGCTTATGGTTGTCCAGTTTTGCTGAGTGATGAGTTTTTTCACCTCTCATTTCAGATGCGTCAACCGGTCTTATCATGGAACCAACAGATTTTTTGGTGGACACAGAATCTTTAATCTTGTTATGAGAACTGCGTAGCTGCTTTTGTAATTTACTGCACATCTACCGTGTTCTCGTCGTTATTTTGCATGAATTCATGAATTTCTAACCCCCACTCATGGTGATTGTAGTCATCATCCATGTTTTTTGGCGACATTTCCTATGGGTAAGACTATTGAACAATAGGCTCCGGTTAGGGTTCCCAAATGAAAACTTTATGCCTTCAGGTGATCCCAAGGCATCACTTACCCAAATGCCGCCAGCACCTTTTCTACAGGGAACCTTGTCAACCTTCGTTCTTCCGATCTAAGGTCCATGTGGAATGTTACGAATGATTAAGGCTTGATAGACTTGGATGATAATACCATCTTTAGTGTAAGGGCAAGAAATACATTGAATGCATATATATATATATATAATATGATGTACACCAGCCATACCGTGTTGCAGCTCGCTAAGTGACCGTCTTAGTAATATCACGCGAACAGGAAAACCGGTCTTTCAGTGTTATTCGTACAGTCATTGTTCTGTCGTCATCCGATTTATGTTTGGCACTTTGTCCAGACGATCTATGTATTTGCGTGAGCTGGGTGACTTGTCGATACCCTCTGTTGGAATCGTGACGCAAAGGGATCCTAGCCTAGTTATTATACAGTACACTGATGTTCTGGTTGCTTCGTTTTGGCAAAAATCTTTACAACTGTTCTTGTGTGCTGGTAAAAGAGTAGCCTCGATGTTTTTCTTTGTTGCGTCCTATATCATCGTTAATCTAATTTCTCCTCTACATTCTCATTGTCGCCGAATAACTATGCACGCTTCAACAGTTTTAACCTCTTTCACTTGATGCGACTTTAGCCGCAATTCAGCCTACTTTAGGCCTTTCCAACCAGGTCGCATCACAAGTCTCTCCAGAAAAAAAGAGAGACGAAACATGTGACAATAAGTCTATCCCGGTAAGCGGTTTAACACTTCTCATGTCTCATTTACAATACTGCGTTGTTTTTCTCTTGATGTTCTCCGCCACCTGCACCTGATTTCTCCATCTATGATTAAATAACTCGACTGAATGGTCATTCTTAGTGCGCGTTCCGATTGGCAGTTAGTATTTGGCTGTTCTCTACCCACTTCCTTAGTTGGAAGATTTTCCAGGTTGTTGTGTATCGTGCGTCAATGCCTTCTCAGGACAGTTATTAACCTTCTCTATCCCCTGCATTTCATTGTGGACGACCACTTGCTACACTAGCGCCATAGACGCTACACTTCCAGGGATGATTCTTAATGGTTTATTAGTCATTCGCTTTACTTGGCCTTATCCACTAATGGCTTCTACAGGGTCACAAGGCAGTAGTTACCAGACCAATGATTCCCAAACGGCTGATAGCTTACCCGCATAAGACATGTTACTGAACTCTGATACTTAGTGGTATCCGTTTGAAGTCTGCTGAAAATGCGCTGCTGATGATTTCTGCAAATAATGAAACTATTGTAAACCTTTGCAATGAGACTGCAGATTGATATTGTGTGGCCTCTTACGTGCCTCAATGACTCAACGAGCTACACAGGATGGCCTATCTCAAACCAAAGATTCAATCATATCTACAAATTCAATGAATAATGGTCCGGCGAAGCAGGCTCCTTGTCCTACAGTTTAAGGCTGATTTGAGCTGATAACTTAGCAAAAAAATGACTGGAACAATGATTGGTCAAAGATGAGCTTCTAATCATTCGCTCTCCCAGCCTTGTGGACAGGATTTCATTGGGTCCAAAGCTTTGGTTTAGAACCCTAGTTGTTTTCCTGATAAGTGGCTCGACCTCTCAGCGGTACCGTCTTCCATTTCTCACGAGTTGCATGTCTACGAGAAATTTTACACTGCATTGATCGTCACGCAGGATAATCTGAACCACTCTGCTCATTGCATTGATTGGAGCGGGTAGTGATATGTATGGTACCGTTCACAATCCTCTTTTGTTCATTTTGTATCCTCTGCCTCACCTGTCTTTCCCCACTCTGTCTGCCTTTAATGTCACATGGTTTCGGAAATGATTTGCCCTTTTCTAGCTTTCATTCCTTCAGGCTTCTTCGGCTTCTGAATCGTCAGTGGAACACAAATTCAGGGTTCGAATAGAGTAATTCAGCTAGCTGCGCCTAGAATCTCGTCAGCGTGTATCTTACGCACCTCAGTTTGCGAAACAGTTCGAGTAGCGGGTCAACATGGTGTAGGCATGACCTTGACCGACAAGGCCGAAATCGATTTTCCTGACTGAATGCTGGGTAATAGTCGTTTATGCGCCGTAAGACTCCAGGGGTCAGTATGCTTACGAAAGGTAGTTTCATTAAGTGCAATTTGTTCATCAGATCGACATACGCTCCAACTTGCCGTAGCGCCGTCAAAAAGAAAGACGAGTTTCATGACAAACTCGTCACTCTTGTTCACAGGAAAAAAGGCTCCGATGTTGTAGTGGTAGCAAATGATTTTATTTCACAAGCTGGAAGAATCAGTGTGTCAGAAGCTTGTTTGAGTGGATGTGGCGCCTTACGCACTTAGCCTACACGTAACAGAGATAAACTAATTTTGTGCTGGCATTCATTTATGCCTATCTAGCCCGAATTTCCGACACACTTCGCATCGCACAGCGAGATGGCGCTCTAACTCGACAGGTAGTCTGATTCATGTCGAGAATGTCGCAGTAAGCTACGGTTAGCGCGATCCTACTGGTCCATATGCTAGTTATAATGCGGTTTTCACTGCAGTTTAATGGGTACTTGGTTCAAACCACAGACCCCGGTAATCAAGCAACGTCTGTCTGGCTCGGATATTCACTTCATTTTAAAGTAGAATTTATCGGGCAACCCAAGAATTCCAGGAAACAGATTCGGGATGAAGTCAAACAATGATGCGCTTGACTACAAGTATTGCCTGTGGTCCCGCGTCTAATGTATGTCAAAAACATTGAATCCCACAAGAGTCGTTCAATCTAACTCTGCAAAAGCGCCAGCTCCTTAAGTATAAGGAAGTCATTAAAATACAACCGCGTCAAGCGACGATAAGCCGTTAAAAAATCGTGAAAATAGATGGGTTAAGTTTGGTGAAGAACTGAAAGTAGCAGTTGCTTCAGGTAACGGTTAGCTTATATGCGACACCGGCGGGCGGTGAACTTCGGTTGGTGAAATTATGTGCGGTAAAAGTGAAGAGCTTATTCGTGGAAAACAGCAGATGCTCCACCTGAAATGCATCCTCGATTGAGTTGACCGAACAGTTCTTTTCAATGCTTTTCACTAGAGAGGCATGCCGGTGAGGTTCGTGAGTTTATTGCGATCGTCACACTCGCATATTTCCGGTGCCGTGAGAGTATACCTTGAACTAGCAAGGTTGTTCGAAAAAAACTGCCGGTGTTCGACGAGTGTGTCTCACTTCGCCATTCTCGTTCAACATCCTCATCAACGAGATGATAGGGAGTGCTTTAGAATGTCTTTCAGACTTAGGCCTTGGATTCTCAGATGAGAAAAAACTGTTATGGCAAATCCCTGTGTGCTTGCTTAAATGTACAGTGCAAGCTCCAGACAAATTCTTAATTGCCGTAACTCCACTCGGCATATTCTTTTCAACTTCAAAGTGTAAAGTGCTCACAAAAGACAAGGTCAGTAGCTCCGATCTTTTCACTCAATGAAGAGGGAGCATTTTTGATCGTTTTAGTTACCCTGGCAGCTGCGTGACGAAGGATAGTAACATGGTATTGAAAGTGGACATGCGCTTATCAAAAGATTGAGCGGCATGCGCTGAACCGAAGCGTACGCGGTGCCCACTCGGTATTTCACTGAAATTGAAAGATAGTGTGTACTGTGCTGCTGTCCAGTCAGCTTTGTGAGGTAGAGTTTGTGCGCTGGAAATGTTTGTCTTTTGGGTGTTTTCGCTCATTGTTGTTTGCGTTATATTTCTGGTACCGGACGGAGTGCCGGGGTGAGTCGTGCTCAGGTTAGAAATCTAGTATTGAATAGTGGCTCAGAGAATTCTCCATCAATGCGCACCGAGCCTAGTAGACTCCCTTGGTTGGGCTATACGCTGCTTATGGCGACCACTCGTCTCTCATACCGTGCTCTGCTTCCCGTCCCTCTGATGTAGTGGAAGAAGCCACCTTAGTGGTCAACAGATAACGTGGTAGCCTGGACTGAGAAAATGTGCAATGAACAGCAGAAAAGGTGTCGCATGTCTCCGATTGGGGTTGAAAAGATCCGTCATTTAGTCGGTTGGAGATACTGAAGAATATGGCATCTAACTGCGGACAGGAGCGGTAGGTCTGTCACTTCCTGTGGCATCCGAAAGACTGAGTAAGTGCGCATTTAGGCTGCAGGTCCACTTCTGATCCACCTTGCATGTTCTGTTGCAACGTGGAACATTTTGAGTGAAACTGATGCTTAATGATGTCCTAAGCCGATTTCATGGTTTTCTGTCATGCGCCTGACATCGATGCTGCGCGATGAATCATCTGTATGCGTTGAGAGATATGACTATATGATCTCTTCTTTGTGATATCTGTCAATTTTAGATAGTTTTTATGAAATCCTGAGAAATAGCGTTGAATAATTTGTTTCATGTTTTTATCAGTGGGCAATGTGTTATAAGGGAAAAACTAAAAGTAGCTGGGAATTGGTTAATACGTCGCGTCGGACATATGGGTTTGATCTAGCTATTTACTTAGCTCAGTTATATCTTACTTAGCTGCTAAATTGAAATAGAACTTTGGTGCCCATTTTTCACCCGCATAGTTTTGAGTTTATTTGTATGGGGAGAACCTCTCCTAATTCTACACACTCGTTGTGGATATCCCCCCATTAGGTCTCCATATTCATATATAGATTTTGCACAGAACGATCTGATCATAAAAGCCATCATCTTAACTAAAAAATCCGTTCATATACGTTCCATTGTAACAAAATTTAACAGATTATCAAGATTGTTTTAACAATGTAGTGATGTTTGCCTGCAGTCCAGAATACCGTAATCACTTTCTAACCCATATGTATAACATAAAAGGATGATAGCGTACCATAAGAGACGCAGAGAGGGATGTGTATGATCGAGTAAACTGCACAGAGCAGCACAATAACTGAAGTATAAGTATCTTCCCTCCTTGTTTGTTCTATAATAAATATAACTATTATAGACATCAATGCTAGAGTGCGTTTTATGACCGAAAACTAAATGATCCCATTCTTCATTTGAGTTTTGTTGTGTTTGACCGACAGCTTTTCACTCTGGAGAAAGATAAAACGGTCATTTTGTACTCCAGCCTTTTGCGTTGGTTTGAGCATGATGATTCCCCTAGTAATATCTCCGTTCCCTCTGTATAAATTGTCGATTTTTTTAGGGGGAGTTCAATAAAATTAACAATTTCTTTTGTCGACGAAATTATCATTCAAGTTGTCAAATGTAGGTTTGTATTAGTGGATCTGTATAATTACTGTCAGCCCGCATCTGCTAGCATGCAGACTTTCTAGCAGACGGTAACCTAATTTTGAGTTGCATTCTTCTGAATGTTTTGCAAACTTCTTGTGCGGCTGAGCGTTCGAAATTCATCAACGCATTGCACGAAGATAATAATTTTTTGGGCTTTTGTATTCCTGCTGGGTAATCAGCTGATCCAAAATGGTATTACTGCAGTCATTGGCTAGTCTGTTCACCATTCTGCACCCAACCTTTCACCGCCGTTAATCGCAAGCATTTTGGCTATTTTTCTCCGGTTAAAAGCCATCTTCCCTATACCCAGTGAAAATACTGTCTCAGATGATTATTTTGTCTGTTCATTCACGAACCTGACTCGTCTTCGTGATCATTTTGGACATTCATCATCCGGTCCCAGTCTGATAATGAAGGTAATAGTAGTTTCAGTAACCGTAATGGAGCCAGACAGGCGAAGTCATGGGAATACATTAAGGCAGCAGGAATAGCATTGGGATATCCACTCAGCTGACTGATGTACATCCGCGGACTGAGCCGAATCGGGGAAGGATACATAGTTCCTTTTTTGGACGAATTTCTCATTCAATCAATTAGTTGACAAAAGCTTTTTATGGTGCGTGTATCACTAGAAGAGCTAACACGAAATTTGTTTAAATGTGCATTCCTTTCCATCTGTTGATTGTAACTCCCCTAGTTTTTATTGTTTCATATTATTTGTTTATCTTTTCATTGAGCTGCTTTTTATCCTTTATGGACTATTTTCTTAACTGCGTTGGCAGAAAGCATGGTGGGGCACTTGTGTGTGCTTCCATCACCGACTTAGTGGAAGTTAGTTTGTTTCGTCGTTGTAATATTCGGTGTTATGGTTTTCAGTTATTTTTCGAATGCCCGTTGTAATGCATGACCAATTGGAACTTTATACGGTTCTTTTGGACTCCATGATTTGAGGAAATGATCCCCCTTGATCTTATGATGCCCCAGTGAAGTGATAAAAAATAAGAGCTTTCGTTGAGAATAACTGATTGGATTTTATTTCGAAAATATTGCAATTCGGTTTTTTACTGATCACTGATCAGTACATTTTTACCGTTATTTTGCTCCACGTGGATTTTTTTTTATCTGAGTAAGTGGCTCTCTGTCTTCTTTGTGCGCAGTATCGGATTCCGTTACCGACGGAAGACCGACTGCAGCGTGTCACCTTATGGCCGGAAACGAAGAAGCTTTACGGACATGCATTTGAAGTGAGTTATCTGGACTGTTGTTTACATTTGTCCATATCTTCTCGTTGATTTCATCTTTTATAAAAATGTATGAAACATGCTCGCCAAAATAGAATTTTTGCTTTACATTGGTGTTTCTTTAGTTACCGTTTGTTCAGATTTAACTTGTAAGTTTGATGAAGTCGTTATCAAAATCTGCAACTGCATTTGCCAAACAGGCTGTTTTGTTTTTACCAAGGAGTCTTTCTCCAAAGAGAAGAACTTTTCCATCGGTTTTTGTTCTTATTTCCTATAAAAATACGTGGTCAATATCATGACATTCTGGTCACATTCCTAAACAATATTTCGTATGTTTCCGGATTTAATGATTAATACTCTTTTGATCAACCTCATGATTTTTCTGCTAATTCTCCTGCGATTTTCACCACACATCCCAAACTGACCTGTTCTCATCTGCAAAGTTCCTTGTAAGCAAAGTTACTCCAAACGCACACTGATCATTCAATATTTACAATGGAATATGATGCTGAACCGGATGGAATTAGGCGTTTGGATGAATTAAGCGTATTCTCATCGAAAATGGAATTTTATCATGGTAGCACATTTTTTTCTCGGCCACTTAGAGTGATGTTGAAAATTTTTTGGTCACCTCAAAGTCGACCAGTCGTTTGGCCAAAGGCATTATTAATCAGGGCCAAATGTGCTGAGTCCACATGTGAATCATTTGACAGTACGGGCTAGCTTCACTGTCGCATGTGTCTACAAACCAATCAATCACTGCTGTAACAATCCTTGAACAAGGAGGACAAACATTCTGGGATTGTCGTTTGCTCCGAGCTATTTCGTTAACGATACCTCTGTTTTACTAATATGTACGCTAATAGCTTGCAAATAAGCCAGACCGTAATTTCCAGTTGTTTTGGTCTTCAAGTTGGGAACCCCGGTTTGAAGCCATTCCAATACATGCCGCTAATGCAAGTCTATCCCTCTATTTTGATTCTCATTAGTACCCTAACAACCCAGAAGTGTGACTTAATTGTGCATAATCGTGTTGCTATGATAAGGTAAGAGTAACTGAAAATGTAGGAGAGGACAAAAAAGAACAGTACCCAAACTTTACCGCACATGTGCTGCTCTCCACCTTCACTTCATCGCTTGCCCGTTGTGATTCATGGTTAGTCAGTGGGCGTTATACTTGGTTGCCCAGAATGAAGTAGTCGATTGCTTAGGGGGTCGGCAGAAAGAATACAAGTATCATTTAGACGAGCATTGCTTCCCGGCTGCCCACATCATCGAAGGTTTTTTTCTTTGGGAACCCTAATGGCAGTCTGTAACTGTTAAATCTCGCCCACAATGCACTACGGCGTTAACCCAGCACGGAAGCTCTGAAAAAGCATACTTATCCCTATCCACCCTGATCGATGCAGTGACCAGCTCGGTCATGATTATCCTGTGCGTCGACTGATGCAGTATTGAGTACCTCATCTTTTTGTAATTCATAGAAATGGTAGTCAAATTATTGCAGCGAATTCCATCCGCCAAGCAGAAAAGCGACTGGGGTTTTCAGCCAAACATCCAGATGTCTTTGAATAGTAAAATTTGTAAGCATCTGATGATTCCGGTGTAAAACCCAATCAGATTTGAAGACTTATCAGTGGAATCAAAATAATCTTCCTTCAAATTTAAAAGACTGCCGAGCACAAATAAAACCACATAGTAAGAATGTGTAAAAGAAAGTGAACAATAAATTTGCCAAGTACTATCGGCTTTCTTAGCCCGAAGGACAAAATGAGTTTATGTGCCTAATAGAGCGGAGGTTTGAATTGCTCCGGGATGAATTGTTGGTCAGTACTATTCCATGATAAGAAAATAATTGTTAGTACTCCTAATTGTAATGTCTTATTGGGTTCCAGGTTTCCTCTTCATCAGTCATATAACAGCTACGTTTATTTTCAGACCATTGCAGTCAGTGGTATTTTTCACAAATCTCTCATCGTACAGTTGCTCCTTGGATTCTTCCCTTTTTTTCATCACGTCGATTATAGGTATACTGCTTGGCCGCTCATCCACATCTGATGTTGGTTGCCTCGGCTTGTGTGGCCACAAAACCACAACACGCTTTCATCATTCTTTGGAACGGGTACACTGATTGGACTATTCATGCTGTAAGTTTCCACTACATCATATTATTGCCAAACTGCCAAACCCAAAATGTATGCTTTTTCCTGTTTTCTCGTTGTTGTACTTCATATCATTGTCGATTGACAACCGGTGCGCTCATAGCTTCACATTACAATCCTGTTCAAATCTTGTACCAAACCCATTGGAGTTCGGATATAAGGTGAATAAGAGCGCGTGGTTGAGTTCGTTTGCTTCCTACCCATCGCTATCGACCTTATTGGTTTATTCAAAAAAGGTAAAGCCCTTGTGATCACCCAGCTGCCTCCACTAGTTTTGTGACGCTTCCTTAAACTTACGTTTGTATTTATAAGTAATTAGTAACGGTGTCTCTGGTAGGCTTTTTCAGTTAACATCATATCCTCGAGTTTCACGTACCATCTAGTTGTTTCTGAACAGCCTAAGACTCTGATCCTCCGTAGGTGGATCCGGATTTCATGAATATATTGTGCAGTATAATCTTTTCTTGGAGCGTACATCACGGTGTTTCATTTGTACCGTTGCAGTCAATCAGACTAGTTCATTTCAGTTCGGTTTGCACACCTTAGTGGTGGTCAGGTGGCCAAATCTGCGTCAAGAATACTCCCAGTGGTAATCACGAAAGTCTAATCAATTTCTTGTTGTAGTACGGGGTATGGATCAACCGTTCTAGTGGGATTGAAAAAGAAGTAGATAGACTTTTTCTCACTGTCGAGGCTAGCGGCAGCGGTGACTTGCATCTTCTTTCACATTTTCCCAGTTTGCAGGTAGTAGCAACCACAAAGATTGATGCATGTAGACCTACTGTGAATGATATAATGTTAATAACGCAGCGTTGTTGGTAGATGTAACGCGCCAACGTTTCGACTACCGTGGGTAGTCTTTCTCAAGGCAAGTTTTGCAATCAAAAGCTCTGTTAATAACATTATATCATTCACAATAAAAACCAATGCATAGCGCACCGATTTTTCCATACACTCTTTACGTCATTCGGTCCTAATGTTTACAAACATGTAGACTTAACTTTATGAGATGATATAGTTAGTGTTCTGTCTTCGGGAATACCTCATCTTACTGTGCATCTGTTGACTTCTTAAATGATTTAACGTTTTGTAAGCTCACTTGCCTATCCGTTGACTTATTCCTATTTCCTATTACTATGTCCATTTTTACATCCAAGCTGGACTTTGAATTCCATTGCTTCACACTATTCCCTCTTGTTTTTTGATCAGTGGCCTATCCAGAGAAATTTTTCTACTTCTGCCCGTTAGGCTTTTCACTCTTTTGAATGCCTGTTAGGGCTTTTAGCAGTCTTTGTTCTTCTAGTGGGAAATGGCTCAGTGCCTCTAATCCTACCTCATATCCCCTAAATTAATGACTGCTAGCCATAGGGAGGGCTAATCGTTGTACTTTCTCCATGCAGGCGGAATTTTTCTTGAGAAGTGGTGCCCAAGCCGGACAGTATTCTAGCTAGGGTCTAACTATGGCGATACAAGCACGTCCGCCCCTTTGCAGGAAAAAGCTGACCTTAGTTTAGAAACTTCATTTCTGGTCCTTTGGGTAGCCAGTTCAGCCCATTTGAAGTGCGACGTCATTGTCACTCACGATACTTTGTCTCTGTCACGTTGGCCGCAAACAGTCCAGTCTCCGTTACTATTACTCCTTCTAAGGATTAAGTTAGTAAATGACCGGTGACCACATTTAGAGACATACTCCACTTGTGTGCCCCTGCTAGTACTGTCGATATACGCATGGTCAATTTGGTTCTGTTTCTGTGCCCGCAATTGTACATGTGCGCTAGTGACACACTGACTGAACCATTTGTGCAGAGAAGGAAAAGGAAAGAACCGACCACTGTGGGACTCCGTTGGTGGTGTGCAATGGGTCTGCTGTATTTCTCTCGCACAAACGTAGGTCGTCCTATTTTGTAAGTATTCTGCAGCCTACTTGTAAAACTGACATCCCATGCCGAAAGTTTGCATCTTTCAAGGCAGCAATCGATGGTGGACCAAGTCAAAACCCATACTGATATCCAGATGACAAGCTTTCACCCCTTTTCCCCGTCCAGATTATCTGTAACTCCCTCGAAGAAACTTAATAGATTTGAGAGACACGCTCTTCCCTTTACGAACCCATGCTTAACAATTTCTCTAGGCATTTGCGCAAAATGTATTTGAGGCTTGCAGGTCGGTGGCTTCGCATCCGTACTCGTTTAGAATCACTTCCGTTACCTTCCTGCCCAATGATTAATATGCACTGATTCCAAGTAGAACCATCCAGCTCACAAATTTCCTTATGAACCACCGTTACCAGGGGGTTCAGCATGGTTGGATGTATACTAACTGATCGCGCTGACTTGTTTTTTATTTAATCCTTCAGTTTGACGTATTCAGCTATTACGATATTGAGGGATAATGTTTCTCTTATTGCAATACCAGTCTCCACCTGTTGTCCCTCGCCCTTCGTGTGTGTGCATCGATAAAATACAAACCGGAGAGGATCTGCTTTACTCTGCTGATGCTCGCACCGCCCTACCATCCTCTAACTAAAGTCTGCACCCCATTTTGGAGCGAACCCTTTGATTGGAAGTACTCGTAGTGCCTCTCTGGGTTCTATTTAGTTTTCATGGCTAGCCCAAGTTCGAATGTCCCCTTTGTTTCCCGTTGAATTCTCACAGCTACTTTCCTATTTCCCATAATGTCCCCTCACCTCTAGATGTTTTACAAGCCCGCCAGCTTTTCCCCCTTGTTAGTTGCCCTACGTTTAACTAACTTCCAGGGTTCCGGGCTGTTTCGGTCTCTGCTGTCCTGCAATTGGACAGTTACAGGAAATTGGATTTTATTTTTGCCTTTGGACAATTATAAACATAATAGTCTATATTCGGCCAGCTGAAATCATTCAGTGACTTGGCATTCTTTGTCAACTCTCCTAGAGCGCACCATACTACGTCTGATTTTTTTCCAGACCATCGTGTGGGATTCTGTGCATACACGAGATAATCTTTTCTCCTAAAATTATCCTAAAGGGTTATTGCACATGACCATGTTTTTAATCTACATACGGTCTTCCTCAGTTGAGTACTCTCAGCTAGTAAGCTGCAACCACCTTATTGAGGACATTCTCCGCGATTGCTTCTTTCAAATTGTCTAGTGCTTTGCGCTTATTGTCTAACGAAGAGCAATTTTAACTGTGTTAACTGAGATCCACTCCGTGTATAGTGATCCCAAACTGATTAATCAAGCTGCAGAAAGTGGTCCGGTTGTGGCCATTTAACCGCATGCGGTAATTGGATGAAATATCGATTTTGGAGGCCTATTGGCCCAAACAAGGTCTGGTATTCAAAAGCAGAAAGTTGATTGTGTTCCTCTTTGTCATGATTATAAACAACCATTTTTAGTGGAATTAATTTCACTGCTACGCATTATCCTCGAAGTGCGTCCTCTTTATAAACAACGAACAGATTGTTTACATTAGTACTGAAGATCATCTCCGATCCGCTGCTACAGAAATGTTCTGATTTTTTTTCTCGGCAGTCCAAAACTGCTCATGGCTAATGGAAGAGAAATGATTCTCACAACATTACACGTGTTAATTCTGAGACCAAATCAAGTTTGTA
>LUCM01006116.1:0-75764 GCA_008360955.1 Fasciolopsis buskii
TAAATCTTCGGCGTGAGATAACCATCCTGTATAGCTCGCTGGATCATGGAGGCACGCAAGCCGTCACACCACGTCAAGGTGTAGTCTCGTTGTGAAAGTGGACTATTTGAAGCATGCTGTCCTGAGTGAACGTCATGCTGTCCGGTCATGGCTCACTGCCATAACTGTTCCTTTCTGTTGCGACACGTACCAAAATACTGATTCCTAGCCTTGCCAGGTAGATCGGCACGGCATCCGTCCAGCTGTTTTAAGGGGCGGATTTCGGCTCGTATCAGTTATGAGCCCAAAAATTTCTCGGTGGCATTCATTGCAGTTCGGCATCCACCACTTCCGACTCCAGTTTGATAGCTCTCGCTGAAATCAGAAATAGAACGTCTCATCTCACCCTGATGGCGAGACACTACGGTTCAAATCAAAGTACAGTGACAAGTACATGCAAAAGATTACTGAGTTCGTAACCGCCCTCCAGCTGCTGCGTGCGGCCTACTTATTGTCTAACCTCAAGACAGACCGAATTTTGATCTTAAGCCTCCATGCACAGAACGGCGGTCTGTAACATCACTAAATCCCCAGGCGGTCGGTCTCATATTTACCCACCCTATCCTGAAGAAGTGGGATCCAATTAATGGCCTATGTCGTGCTTCCTAAGTTTTTTTCCGCGGTCATGTGTGAGGGTTTACACATTTCTAATATAGGCTACGCGTCATCCTAAAGGTCCCCGTTGTCTTCCCGGTCCCCCAGTTCAAGGAGAAAAGTCCCAAGACATCAAGTCGTTAACCGTAGGACTTCCCACGTTTTCCTTCAACCGTGTACATGTAAAATCGCTGGACTCGTTTTAAGTGGGCAGCGCTGCTTGTAACAGTGATCCAGGCTTCCAACCAGTACCAGATGTGAGATCTTACTATGGCTTCGAACAGGGGTGTGAACTTTCCTGACTTGGTGCAGGAAGAAACCAACTCCAATCTAAAAAATTTCCTTCTGATCTTCATGCCGGCGCCATGCAAATTGTCCACCCATCTGATATCAGGCGTAACGGTAATCTTCAGATTCTTCATCCCATTCAGTGCATTCCCAGTAAACGATGCCTGGGTACGTGCAACTGTGAGGTTTTCAGCGAGATACGGTAACAAACGGCTTTTGTTCCAATTTAGGAGTAAATACCATTTGAGCCCAGTTTAGGTCGAATTTACATCTCTGCTAAGGTCTTTTCTATCTTTGGATCCTAATGCATTAGCATCATCCGCCACTGATATGTATTACCCAAACTTGGTGATGAACAGGCGGGGACTTACAAAATGAAAGTCTCGCTTATGACAAGGTGAAATACATCTAAGTGCTTATCTTCGTCCAACCTTCGAGTAACTTTGTCCAAGAAGCACCCATTATCATTCAAACTGTGCTAAGCTGGACAAAGCCCCGTATTAAAATGGTTTCTCTCAGCATCGAACAGTTAACTACTGCACTGTCCTTAATGTTCTACTTTAGTCGCCCTAAACAAGAACTGGACTCCAGGAGAAGTAGATCCGCAAAATTTGCATGCACTGGAACTCCCTTAAGCAGAAGAAAAAAGAAGAAACGATGCTCCTCGGTTTTAGCATGCCTATCATGTACATTCCTCAGTGTTTTTTAAATACCAAATTATTTCTCTTCTTACTAATGCACAGCGTCAACAACGGGAGAACAACAAAAACAAAACAGGACACGGCCACAAGGGCCAGACAGTAGTCGCACACTGACACCGTGATTTCTCCAGTTCCAGTTCCAGTTCCACATCAAGTTCCAGTCCCAGTTCCACTTCCAGTTAGATTACAGGATTATGCGGCAAGACTCCTGGGCTTCCAGGTTCTTGTACTGGGAGCCGCTTGAATCTAACGATGCTTAGACAACGGGAGGGTGGAAAGCCCTCTTTAGTTTCCAAAAGGGAGGAAACAATTACTGTGTTTTCCTCTCGACCACCTTCTCAACCCTGTCATCTCCAAGCTCAGCTAGCCATGCCTTGTCTAGTGTCCCTTTGAATTCCCGCACTGGTCCCACCTCGGACACTTCCTGAGGTAGCTTGTTCCAGTCATTCACCACTCGTTTCGCAAACGATTTTCTTCTCAATCCCATGGTTACATGTTCTCGCACAACCGTTCTACCTTCCCCTTTGTGTTCCTCTCCTCCTTATCTGGCATAGAGCGCCACAGTGACCCTGTATCTTCGCCAGGCCCCCAATGATCTTGAAGGCCTATACTAAGTTACCTCTTTCCCCAAGTCTTTTCAAGGAGTAAAGGTCGGGCGCCCCCAGCCTCTGCTCAAAGCCCATGTGCCTCAAATGTCCAACCACCATGTAAAAGCACGCTGAACCTGGTCTAGCATTTTACTTTCTCTTGTCAAATACGGTCTCCATGCATGGACACAGCAATCCGCCTTGAACAGCGGCGGAAGAACGTTAGGTCTCCTAGATCCTGCGGTTTTCTTAATTTGGCGTGGGGTAAACCACGCCTTCTCGGCTGACTTTTGACGTTGCAGACTGGGTTTGAAATCCGCACTCACTACTATCTCCAGTTCTCTTGTTTTATGCGTTAATCCCATTGCGACCCGATGCTCAAGTGGACCCAATTTGCAAAATGAATTAAGAGCTCCTTCCATGAGCCGCTGGCGCTTGCTGACGTTCAGCGGAATATTCCACGTTGCAAGCCACTGGGAAACTTTCTGCATACCTTTCGATCCCTTCGCTATTTTCCATCACAAGCAATTTGCTATCATGTGCAAATATAAGTCACAGGCTTTATTATCCATCGATTATGTCGTCAACATATATCAAGAAAATCAGTTGTTTTAGTGCAGACCTCTGGGACACATTGCTGTGCGACAGCCCTATGCTTGATGGACAATATTCGACTTTTATCCCGAATGGTTTGCACTTCAGATTCCGTACATTGATTGTTCACCTTAGCGTCTACTTCGAAGGCCTTTGCTTTCTGGGTATTAAACCTGCTATTCACGGAATCGATGGCTTTCTTCAGTTACAGATGGCAGATTTTTCTTCATTCACCCCTGTCTACCCCACCTGTTCCTACATCCAAAAATCTAATAAAGTTGGCCAAACGTGAACAATTTTTCTGCTGTTTTGAGGTTTTTGCCTTCAGGTTATTGATTGTCCTGTCGCGCAAGAACGTTTCGAATATTTGGCAACTTGGACGTCATACATGCCGATCCATAGCTGCTGCCGTTATCTTGGTCCACGAGTTTATGCACTGGCGTGACTCTCGACAACAGTTTATTTCTTATCCGTTGGCACAAGGCAGAACTAGCCTAGGGGGCAGGCTAGCCTCCATAGTTCTTACCATAGTATGCAGAAAACTTAGCACACACTTCTGCTATTGTTATCTTCCCTGCCGTGTCTTTGGCGCTTCAGTGACCCCGTTTCCGCTGCAAAGTAGCGGTGGACAAATGCGAATTCATCTCACGCCGGCACCGACAGGACGAATACTTCGGATTTTCCAAGTGCGCTCGAATATCATAGCGTTGCAAGAACCTCCATGACACCAATGCAGTAACTTAGTTCATCTCTCTCTTACGGTGTAATGCCAAGTTGATATTGTGTCTCAAAGGCACCTCTAGGCAACTCATTTTACCCATTTGCCATTGTCACCAGAGGAATGCGCTGTAGCTGCCTGCCGAGGTCAACGCTCTGTCGACTGCATTCCATCTTCCTTAGTTCTGGAGTTGAGGTAATTGTGAAGTAGTTTCTCGAAACGAATTTCCCTAATTACGCCCTTCAAGAACATTGAAGTCTTTGCTAACGGAACGCTCAATCAAAGAGAGGCAACTCAAAGTTCAAAAAACCCTCATAGGCTACAACCTTATATGTGAAGTGAAAAGACACCCTCGACTCCTTACCTCGGAGCTCTCTGGACAACTTGCTTCGACTAGAAGGTAGTACACCACCAACATATAAAACAACAGTCAATTTAGATGCATCCCGCTCTCTTCCAGTTCTCAGCCACCTGACAAACGGCTGCACCTCATGTCTCCTCAAGTTGCATCTAACCCTGAAAGTAAAATAAACGATGACGAGAATGGTGATATCGTGCGTCTTCACGTCAACGACCCTGGGAAACCCACTAAAACCGAACCATTGAATGAGGCTCCCAGCCGAGTTCCCCTCCTAATTGCGTCAACTATACGGAGCAGCACCAGCAACCTCCTAATGCAGACCACTCCCGGCCTACGCGCCACTCTGGTCTCTTTACCTGCTGCTTTGTTATCAACCCTGCTCGACTTACGGAAAAGGTCTTCCCAGATGGATCCCATCTTAATCGGCCCATGACCGCAGGCGACTTGCCTCTCAACCCCAAGTGTGCACCGTCCATCTGGCCTCCAATCGGAAGCTCGCCTAGCTCTTACCAAATTCCAGTGAATGGAGTTCCAAGTCAGTTGCCCGAAGTTGAGTCGATGCTGACAAAAACCCAACAACATTTAAAAGTCACACAAATTCGTTTCATTAGGGCATCAGATACACCCCGGAAGGCCTACACTTCTGCAAACAACATCACTGATTACTCAAAAAGAGCCAGAGTTATCAATCAAGCGCTACAGTGCCGAAAGAAAATGTCTCCGCATCTGCCGTCCAGCCGCTCTCAAATGAGCGACTAACTGCTGCTTCTTGTCAGCCTGACGTACACCAACCCAAACTTTTCTCAAATACCGTATCCAACTTCCATCTCCCTGGACCGCTCACCTTCAACTATGGCCCGTACTCTCCACAATTTAACTGCAATGCTAAAACTGACACGTGATACTCTCTTCCTACTGTCTGCAACACCATCACAAATCCAAACACCACGATACAGCCACTCTTTAGGAGTCTTCAACCGTCGTCGTTTGCTCAAGCCGCACTCGCCCACCCCATCCACAAAATTTCTGCCCCGGGGCTAGTAAAATCCCACCCACTCGCATACCCCACCCTTCTCCTGGGTACTCCGTGGCCCACAACTACTCTTCACCGTGCACTAAACAACTTTTTCTTGAGAAGTAATCCCCACCGACCCGGTCTTTTCAAGGGTTGTGTTGCCACCCGCCAATGTGGTTCCAACGGTACCATGAGAATCGACCTCATTGAGACCAGTATTTTCTTCAGCAAAACTTGGGTCCCCCGCCCAGTTTTCTCGGAGATGGCGGCAAACAATTCGACATACAAACGCAGTCACCCATATATTAGTATGTCATCAATAACCTTTGGGACTTCCCGTCCTGAATTCTGCATCGTCCTATCCCATAATCAATCAGAAATGGCTTCCAGTTATTTGCCATGCCTCTACACAAATGTCCAACCTCCATAAATTCGAATGTCCCCTACGTTGTTTCCTCCAAGCCCACTGCGTCAACCGTAAGTCCACCGCCTTCTCCTTACTGCGATTCGGCTCACCAGGCCTTACTTCCAACTGTTAGCCTCCCCACTAAATCACTCAACATTGACTACACATCCGAAGTGTCACTGATTCTGTTTAACGAGCGATCCCTGTTAAGTAAAATTAGCACTCTGAGACCTTTTGCACTAAATCACTCCTATGACAATATTAGCCACTGAAACGTGGTTGACAGGATTCGCACCCTTGAATCAAATATTTCTGAGTGTTTACAACCCATTGTGATGAACTGAACTGATCGGCATGGAGGTAGTGGCCCGGCGAGAATTCTCCGTTTTCCTCCTCCGACACCTAGTTTTAGACATTTTGCCTGACACTTTGTGGCTCTGCATCCGTGTGAATAACTCTCTAGTGCACCGTGGATGTGTTTACCATCCTCCATCACTAAACGACTTTGAGCTACCGCAACTTATCAAAGCGTTCGAGCATGTTGCATCATTCCATGGGGAAGCGAAAGTTATAGCTGCCTTTGTTGCTCCTAAGATCTGCTGGTCCGCCAAGACTGCCTCTACGCAGTTCTTTAACTTCCTTCCTGAAACCACGTAGGAGGATGCACGCAGCATGTCACACCACCTTAACCTCGTATTCGCCAGAGATCTCCCTAATTTGGACGTCTCCGTGCTTCATAACTTTCCGGGTGGTGACCACAAAATGGTCTCCTGCTTTCTTCATATTCAAGCCAGACCCTAAAAATCTGCAACCACCACCCAATACGCGGGTGCCTCTTACAAATTAGCATACGGGGCTAGTTTGACTGCCGCTTTCCGAAGCCTACACTGGACTGACATTTTCATTTCATCTGGCTCCCAAGGTGCTGCCGACATCTTACATGCAAACTCCTACTTAATTATTAAAAGCCCCACTCCTCACACAGTTCCACCCCGTCAACGCCAATAGGTAAAATCTGCAAATATAAAAGAAATTTTAGTAGTAAAAGATTGAATGTTTTCATGAAATAATTCACCATGTAATATCATCGCTCAAAAAATCATAAAGAAACCATGGAAGCACTGTACAGCTGTTTCATCCTTGTTAGGAATCATCAGCAGTGCATATCCACCGCGCCCGAACTGGGACGCGAACCCGGGACGAACGATTCTGGGTAGAACGCCTTTGCCGACAGTAACCGTGCAAATCAGTGACGGATAAGTGCAACATTATGTGGTTAAGTTCAGCAAACCGTTCAGAGCCTGCCCGCCAGCGTAATGGCTAAGGCGTTCGACCCACAATCGTTCGTCCTTGTTCGGGTTCGCGTCCCCGTTCGGGCGCGGTGGATATGCACTGCTGATGATTCCTAACAAAGATGAAACAGCTGTGCAGTGCTTCCATGGTTTTTTTAAGGTGAGTTGAGCGATGACATCACATGGTGAATTGTTTCATTAAAATGATTCCTAATCCGCAGAATATCCACAGGCAAACCTTTGACTTTTCCATCTCAGTGAGGATAAATCGACTTCAAAATGACTTGTTTGCTGCATACGAGGACCGATGAATCCCAATATGGTTTTAGAGCGCAGATCCTGTACTTCATGCCACTTTTTTTGATCTGGTCACTCTAAATGTGTATAAGACAAAGGCCATTATAATGATTTCCCTCGACATGACCAAGGCGTTTGATCGTGCGCTCCATAAAGGATTGTTACTGAAAATCAAATTCTATAGCTCAGCTCATCCTTTATACCCTTGGTTAAACTCCTACCCCTCTGACCGCTCCCAAATATTCAGTATCCATGGCATCCTGTCCCAGCCCGGCCAATCACTCGTGGCGTAATAAAAGACAGCGTCCTGGACGGCCTACTACTCCTGCTTCACGCAAATGTTCGAGCAATATGGCAGGGTATACCTAACCTATTCGCCGAGGACATCAAAATAATTTACTATTTTGAGCCATCTTCCTTGCCGCAAACCCTGACCAGTATCACGAAGGATTTAAATTCCCCAGACGAGTGGTGTGGGCGATGGGCAATGCAATTCTCTGCCAACAAAAGCGCGGTTCTTTCCCATAAGTGTCGAGGTTCTCCGGGTAGGCACCTTTTTACCGGTCTCTCAATACTAACCACTCCGTTTGTAAATGACCAAGGTTTGCATTACTTCTCGTCATTTGACTTCCAGGGGCAAGCATTTTGCCATATCGCAAACGCAAACAGGAGTAATATCCTCATCTTTAAAACATTCCGCACTCTAAGATGCAAGTGGCCGCAACTAGAGTACTGCCCGATAAGTCCTTCGAACATGCTCAGAGTTGGTCGTGTTGCAATAGAAAAGTACAACACGTACTCGCAAAGAAACTTCCTGGCGAAAAATCAAGTTCTAGTTACAGGGAACGATGCCACTTACTACACCTTGACTCCCTATGGTTACGCCGTGTCAAGCTTAACCTTAAATTTATTTTCAAAATATTAAGGTCACAAGCGCACGACTGGAAACCCCATCCGATTCGCTAATGAATGCCCTTACTCCTTCAGGAATGGACCGTTGTCCCTTGGAATGCCACCTTCTAAAGAATCTTTTCGGTCGAAGTTCTTCTCAATGGTTTACCCTACTTTGTGGAATAGATTACTGGACCACAGTTGGCCCTTCCAGAGTATAACACAATTCAAGATTGGTTTTTTACAAATTCCTCAATGTATCATCGTTTTTTTGAGTAACTGGGACCAGTATCAATCTCGACCAGGATTTCGAAGGCCACCAAGTTCTCCAGCTCGGCTGAACTTA
This sequence comes from Fasciolopsis buskii, assembly GCA_008360955.1. Lineage (NCBI taxonomy): Eukaryota > Metazoa > Platyhelminthes > Trematoda > Plagiorchiida > Fasciolidae > Fasciolopsis > Fasciolopsis buskii. The sequence goes on from LUCM01006116.1 coordinate 8,130, forward strand.
GGTACCCAAATTTGTGCCACATTATGTCGCTCTTCTTCTAAAGACTACTGGAGTCATCGACTTAGCCCTTTTACCATCCGTCTTGCAGCTTCATCAGGAAAGGGTGGTAGCTCAACAGACGTAGACTAAGCTATGCTGTAGTCCAACGTTTTCTCCTATTAACAACACATCAGTCTCTATAATTCTCCATTTAAGGTCCTGTTCTCATTATTAGGTCAGCAGCGCAGCGAGTGCCGACCAGGATACCTGGCAGAAAATCGACCTAGCACTCCGGAGTAATTACCAACTATTTACAGCTGAGTTTCTTTGCTTCTTAATGGCAACCTGATCCTTTGTTATTGGCCGGGGCACCAACTTGATGCATTGCCAATAAACACTCCAACAGTTAGCTCAAGGCTAACTGAACTTATCTCCCTATCCTCCGTCAGGAATTTTACGTAATATCTTGTTTTTCATTTCGTGGCTTAATTTTTCATTCACACGACCGAACGTAGGTCGAATGATGCTTTCATTTCCCTGCCGTTCTTTGATCATCACAACCCCTAGCTAGCATCCAGGCCAGAACACACTTCTGCCTTATGCTCCAGATCCCGCACTCAGGCCATACGCGCTGTTACCAGTTCCGTCCCCATAAAGACAATTGCAAATCTGCTAGCTCCTAGCTGCTTCTAAGACTTTGTAGGCTAGATCTGGCGCTGGAGTACTGACCCGTTCAGCCCAAACCAAGTCGCTGATCCCCTTTATCCTCTTACGCAGGAGGATCTTCATGAACGGTCAAAAATATGATTTTTACTGCCGCTATAACGCGTTGTGCGCCACCTCAACACCCACACGTACTACCGTCTAAGATCAAAATGTGCGACAACAAAGATGGCAGCATGCAGGATAACCCTGACCGATGTAGTTAAAGCTGCTTTTATTTCTTACACGCAATTCTACTTCATTACACCTCGCAGCCCAGTTTGCCGCCAGCCGCATAGGGGTGAAATCATCAGTCATGAAATATCCATATTCTCCTTCTGCCAAACGTTTTGCAAAATCTTGTTCTTCAAATATTTCAGCAGACTTGATAGTATTCCACCGTCTTCTTCAGAATTTCATCGGCAGTTGGAGGGTTTATTAATTACACAACTTAGCCGACGGAAAAAGCTAAAGCCTCTTCTTCCGTACCCATGTTGTACGGTGCGATCGACTAAAGTTTTGTGCAAACGATTTCAAAGAGTTATTAGTATTGTTCATGTGGACACACGTTCTTCTTTACTGGGTTCCCTTCCGTACTGCTCGCAATTTGTATTGTTTTTTACAGTTGCGCACCCCTTATGGACTTTTGTCACGAGAGTTGATCGTGCGGTATTTGGTGCACGAAAATATGCTCCAACATTTATATTAGAGTCACCTTATACCAAGGCTGCTCTAAGCGCAAGTTCACAAAAACCTGAATCGGTGGTCGTCTTTGGTGCATTTTCCACTGACACTGAACCGATTTAAAAGCAAAATGGGTACCTTGTACTCCGTATTCAGCCCTGCCGCAGTTCTCAGGGGCAGAAACGTCCTCAGACTCGAAGCTTACTTCAGCTATTTATTGAGCAATTAGATATAACGCTTTTATACAACTCCGTACCTCTCGGTTAAAATCCTCTACAGTAATTATTCAACGGTGGAACGTTTCGCCAACCACATAGTTCTACGTTGTTAGGTGCCGATTACCCTCCTTGACCAGGTCGCCTTTCAGGGACTTTCTACTTATCCACCTTCTCCAATTTATCCCACTGAATTTCATTTGTGGAAGCAGAAGATGCTTTCATACCATTTTGTCTTTTTTCGTAACACGAGTATTTCGGAATTCAAGCTAGTTTCATTGAGTTTTACGAGCGCATTTATGATGGTTCCTTTTCTGTTGACTGGGCTTAGTTTTCCAAAAGTGGCATTGCTGCTCTCCTCCATTACGACCTAATGTTCCAGCAGATTTAAGTTCTGGTCATCTCGATGGGGATAAAATAAAACCCTCGGCATGACTTACATGTAGTTGGCCCGAACTCGACAGCAATTTGTTGCAGGCGGTTAAAGATTGCAACAACTGCGTGCAAAATTCACTGTCAGCTCTCCGAATACACTCAAGTCCGCAGCTTGTGGGCTCAGCAGTTTCTTCGTGCAGACTTCTGCGGACATTTCTTTAATAAATAATACGCTTTGACAGTGAGCGCTTCGCACCACGGACAACCAACGATCTACTTCATTACGGTATCCACCTTAGATTTTACAACTGCTGCATCTTGCAATATTTTCAAACGTGATAGTATGTCGCGTGCGATGGCTGTAGATGATCAGATTTAAGCTACTGCCCAGAACTTACACGATGGTCTTAAATGTGTAGGTTGTCGTCAAGAGTTAAGACCGCCACGTCATTCTCAGTAAAACGATATGGTCGGGAATGTCGCGCGTACCTAAAAAAGCGCCACTAAGTCAGCCAATAACTGCTAATTTGGTGAAATTGGTCAACAAGCTTACAATGATTTTACGTAAAATCCAACCTGGAACGCTCTAGTTTTGGCAACAGTACATGAAATTCACTCTTGAGCCGGGCGATTTGAAACGATTTGCAAATACCACAGTCTTTTGGATTCATCCTTCTTTGAGGCAGTGGATTGAAACCATCAAAAAGCGTTGCACTAAGTCACTTATGGAACGGGATCTGTCACAGTCTTGACGTTACTGATAATTCATGGCAACGAGGACATATACTTCACAATTTTCAATTCATTACCTCATTTTATATGTCAATACTGAATCTCTTTCAGATGTCAACGATTCCAATGAAGAATCACCTAGCAAAACTGGGCCGAAAGTCCGAACGGCTATCAAATAAAAAAATCTTGATTACAAGTTCCCGGGATATCCCGTAATTTCAGCTGATCTGATGAGTGTAGCAGACCCAGGTGCACTAAATGCTAGGAAAAACCGTTTTGCTTTTTGTCTGTCTTAGTATTCTGTTATGGTCGATGAGCATTCCAAGGTTTTTGGAGCCGTAGGTTTCATTTCTGCTACTAAGTTTTTAAAATAATCTATCGTTTTCTCAATATTTCGAAATTGACGTTATCTTAAATATTGCGCGGTTGAATATTTTTATATGTCCGCGAAAAGATTCGTAAAAGCCCGTTTTGTGATTGGCTAGTCCACACATCGATCAAGGCCACCCAACAAAACTATATAAACGACAGAGCTCACTTGAATTCTGATTTGTGTTGGTGGGTCACCAATAAACGCGCGGTAGTACTCTGTGTTCGTCTTCTCTCTTCCGTTAGCGGGCTGGGCTAGCTGTTCGCATTTCGCGCCGCTTATTGTTCCGTGTGGCTGCTCATTCGAGGGAGCAGCATATCTGTTCCATTCGTTGTGTGACTACGGGCCTTGAGTCTTGAGCCCGAACTTTTTGTGTCTCCAACCTCTGTGTGTGTGTTCGTGTCCTACTAGACTACAGGCTGTGCTCCTGGGATATCGTGCACTGCGAGTACTTGTGTCTTGTGCTTCAGTGTGTGCAGAGACCAACCAAACTCGGCAACACAACATATTCTTTTATTGCTTTTAGGGGGCTCTGATTTAATGTTCGTTTCCGGGAGTGCATGCTTCGTCTGTTTGACCCATCTGGCTGCGCTATACACTCCGCAGGGGAAAGAATCACCCGCAACACTTCGGTTCAAGAGGATCAAAGTCACCTGTTTTTAGGGTAAAGCCCCCTTTAGTGCGCTCGTATAACTCACCTGTGTTTGTGGCTAGTATGTACCAGCGAAGCCTTGTAGTTCTGTGTACAAGACGTCTTACACCAGGATTGCTGAAGGAGCCTGGCAAATTTTTTGGCGGCTTGCCGGTTTCCTTATTATGGATGAAATACAGTGATCTATGACCAATGCCTTCGGGATACAGAAATTGATAGAATTATATCATATTAGAACTTTAATATTACAACGTGATGGCCAGATTTTGCACGATGCTCTCCATTGTGGGCCAGTGGACGTTTTGAACTAAAGCCCTTCCCAGGTTGGCACCCATCGGGGCCCGTTCACAGGACAAGGAATATTTCACACTTGCCACCTCCCAGCCTGACTTCGGTGAATTTACACAACCTACCAAAAATACGTTCGCGATGAGACCCATGACCGGTCTGTGGAAGTACCCAAGCGGTCGCCCTACAGGAACATCGCAAAATTTGTACCACTTGAGATTTATAGACGAGGTGCACTCAGCAATATTATCCTTCCCCCTGTTCTGACATCTTTTTGTCCTGTTGGTTGATACCATATTCCGGGAGCCCATGGGATCACCTTTAACTTGATTGATTAGTCAGGTCTCCTTGGTGGCCTGATTCAAAGGCCTGACTTATGTGTTCTTCCACTTGGTTTACAGGTTTCATGCGCCGCTGCATAGGACCTTCAACATCTTCATCCACTTGTTGCCACTGTATTCGTTGTGTTTGCACGGTACGTGCGCTGGATACTGAGTAAAAGCGCCTCTGAAAGTCTACGGGTCTTGTGTCCCGTAGTCTAGTTCAGCCCTGGTATTTTATTCGTGACCGCAGGGATTTTCGGGCGTCCGCCGTGACTCGCGTTGCCAATGGTTATCAAACACCAATGGCGATGCCCTTGAATTGTCTTATTTCCATTTCGGTCACATTTGCCCAACTGCATTAGCAGCCTTATCAGTATGCTGCCAGGTATGCCAATCGTCTCAAGGAAATCAGCCATCTTCTGACGAATGCCGTTGCGCTTTTCCTATCGCTCTTTTTCTAGGGGGTTGGCTAGTCTCTTTACCACTGCACTTCTTTGTAGACCAAGAGGAATTTCAGCAATGCTCTCCAAGGGTGCCACCATTTCTCTGGGGAACACAGAGCCTCCGTGGACCAGGTTACCGGCGGTGGATAATCCGGTTCTTGCAGCTTTCTTTTGACAGCAACCACCTGAATAATCTCTGGCCATGCAATAATTCATGCCGCTATTCGCTTTGTTTTTTATTCAAGTCGTCTGTGCTAGTCTTAAGGTCTTTCGCTGCCTTTTCCTCAGGGCATATGGACGAATGTATGAAATGGTTGACGAAGCGAATATTGGGCTGTGGTCTTAAAATGTCGGCGTTTTCAGCTGGTGGACTTTGCAAACATAAGAAGAACCATTGTGGACAAATCCACAACCAGCTTTCATGGGCTGAGCAGAGGTCTGGCGGTTTGTACGAGAGTACTTTGATGGCTTTACGGGTAAGAGTGGCAGCCACCACGCTGGTTGTCCAGACGCTTTATTGCCGTTCTGCATCCAATCCGCCAACTTGGAAAGACTGCGGGTACTATAGGTGGAATCAGGATAGAATCTCTGTTAAACTCGGTAAATTGCTTGCTGAGTTAGGGGCACGCTCAAATTTTCGTGCAGTTGACTGATATCCTTCGACTTATCGTTCCTTTTGTAACTTGCTCGGCTCCAGCGTCTAAAGTCTTTGTCTGACAAGTGTGTTAATGCTAAATGACGACAGAATTCATGAATATCCGTCTCAGTCTATGCAAATTCTTGCCCAATTGAGGAGAAAAGTTTTCTTATCGATCCCATTTGAATCACATGAATCGACCAGGGCGATTTTCTGCTATTGTTTATGGCCGAAATTTTGGATTTCTTTTCATATCCTACTGCATCAGATTTGGCCTGATGAAATCGGCTGCTCATCAAAGTGTTTACCATTCGCCAATCCTAGACTTCCAGGAGTTACTCCATGGCTTATTTGTGTCTGGCTAAGTTGTAAACTAGATACCTGGAAGGTAGCCACTACGTAAACTTCATGGCTGACAGGGTCAAAGGGCCATTCTTGGATGCAGATAGTCCATTCGTCATAAGAATCGGAGCCACCTACAGTAGAAGGCAAACCTTCCATGGCAACATTAGGTTTCTTTTACAAGACCAGTCGCGCCTGTGCCCTAGGTGAGGTCCACGTCGAAAGTCGAAAGCTTCTTAATTCCTGCGGATTTTTGGTCAAACATGTAACAACCTAGAAGGAAACTGAAACGGGCCGTTCTTACTTCAGATTACTATAGTAAAACGTTTTCACTTCAACGAGGGCACAACTTATAGGACTTTCCTCAAGTACCTGAAGTTTCTTCCGTCACACGCAATTTGATCTTGAAAAAGTTATGCTCCGATTTTAGCAGCACTTTACCTCTGCTGCGATATCTCTGCTGCCCTAATTCCGCCTTATAGCAAAAGCATTTACAGTGTGTCATGCTGTAACTCCCGCTTAAGCGATATGAATCTTAAACCATCAATACATCAAGGTTCTTTGCCTAATCCAGTGCCACATCTTATAAGCGGAGGAGATTAAATAGCAGTCCTAAACACGCTCCAATTGAGTGCTTGCTCTAGTACTGGAGTAACCCTCAAAGGCGGCAAAAAATTAGCTATCACATGCTCCCAGGAAATGCAGTCGACACCTGATCTTGAGCTGTGGGCCAAACAACCTAATAATAATCCCAGGTAAAACGTTGATCGCATCCCACAAGATACCTTGCGGTATTAACTGCTTTCGCATGACATCTTATCCCCCCCCAAAATTTGTTTTTTCATGACAAGTCTTTCATTTCAATAAGCCTGCTTTTGTGACCAATCTTACGAAAACTTAAGGCGGCCACCAGATTTGGAATGCCTCCTTCATCAACTTTACCGAGGACCTCAACGGGGTTCCACACATCCTGCTCCCCCATAAGTGTTAGAGCTGTGGCGTTTGTGGACCTTTGCTAGAAATGCCACATAATCTTTTGACCTCTTAATCTTTCATGACGGAGGTAAGTAAACCCCTTTACAACTTTCGGCATTTATCCCTGGAGTACTCCAAGGACAACTGTCAGAGCCCATTCTACTTAGCACATAATTCCAATATACCTGAAGACCTGCCCACTGGAATTATCATATATGCAAACAACACATCCCTCTGAAGCTCCAGTCCGAAGCTTTTGGAATCATCCAAAGACTGAGACAGGCGATGGTCCAAAATTTGATCACTACGCATGGTGATCATTAAGCATGACCCTAGGCGGGGTTGGGCAACATTTATTCACCATCAACAGAACTGCCATCCTCCCCAGGGTAGATCGTCACAAAGCAGCAGGTTTCATGCTGAGCAACAACCTTTTTCCTACTTATCACTACCAGGTTTCCCGTATAGTGGAATTCCAAGTTCCGAATCTGATTCACAAGTCTTTCAGGCTGATATCACTGGAAAGATTCCCGAAGATCTGGTAAATTCGTCCTCTCCAAGGACGATTGACCCAGGCCATAAGTGCAGGCCTCGTTGGAGGTGAAAATGCCCCGGAAAGATTACAGAAAGCTTATACCAAAACCGTTTGAACTCTCGCCCACAGATCTTAATCCTCCCGTCCTTCAAAATTCAACCTCCGCCTTTGCTAATTGAAGATCGCCCGAGGTGGTCTCCCTATGTGTCGTTTCGCGGCATCAGATCCAGAAGGGAATCGTTTTCTCCCCGAACTATATCTAGCTAAGGAAAAGACTCCAAAGGGTTTTCAGGACGTTGTCTTGGACGTTTTTTAGAACCATTTCATTTGTAAGTTGGGTGGCATCCAAGTAGAACCCACGCCCTGCAGAAAATGAAACGTCAGTTGGCGATACCAATCCTAAGAGTAACTGACTGTCCAACAGTGTTTAACGAAGTTACTCCCACTTAACTTTGGCTGAAACAGCGATAAAAAATCATATGAACAGAAGGGTTGTACATCCCATCATTTATCGCTTAGCTGCCAATTAGTTTTTGCTGTCACTATTTTAAACCTTCCAGCGCCATAAAGCGGATAAAACTCCCAGTTCAGCTTGTCCCAGCTCGGCGTTTTCAACTCTGGGCCCGTGGGAAAGCTGAACACCTCGGAACAAAAAGCATTTTAGCCAGAAGCAGAACTCATAATTCAAAACTTTTAAACCGGGGCCAGTATGAAGAGGCTGAATGGCCACGGGCTAAAATAGACAACCATCTCGATATGACTACTTGGGGAATAGTCAGGTCCCATTAAGATTTTAAATGTTCGTTTTCCTGGGTCTAGTCGGACTAGCCAGCATATTACGCTGTTCCAGGATTTCTTTTCTATGATGGGACTGAAACAGCCCTATCATAATGAAAAGCTAGCATGGGAAACAAACGGGCGACTAGGACTCAAAAAGAAGGGTTTTACTGGATGTTCGTCAACAGTCAGGCTCGATGAATTGCAGGATAAACAATCGATTTGCTCAGTCGATTTCACTGAAGATAGTAAGGGATTCTCCAGTCCGTTGGCAAACGGTCTGAGCGGAATGTTCTAGCCCACCTGAGAATACGGAGACAAACGTCAGCAGCGGCAGTAATGAGGTGAATTTATTCAGCACCCATAGGATCTCATCGAATGGGGGCACGTCCAAATGTAATCAATTTTTTGAGAAGCGCCAAAATAGATGCCAAAAAATGTAGTGGAATTTTAGACCTTCTTGAGTGAAAAACGTACGATGATATGCAATGACTGCAGCATTGTGATACAAGGCCTACTTCTCGGACGGGTTTCATATAAATGTCGTGTGCCTCATGAAGGACAGCAAAATAAAGTAAAAAATGGCCTTACAATTTGAGACATGCATGATTCAGCAAAATATAAATTCATACAATTTGGGTGTTCTCAGACTGAAAAAGAACGGACAGCAGCAAACAGTTACCCGGAAACTCAGGCCTGACTTCGGTATAATGGGACTAAAACCGATGACGCAGTGCGTACGCAGTTTGATAACAGTGTACTTTCGCTGTTTTAAAACCCACCAGGTGACGGTAGCCTAGGCATGACCAACACTGACGAATGACGAAAAACCTGCTCGCGACCAACTGAAAACACGGAAATCAAGCTCGGGGGTGAAATAAGAACCAAACCCATTTTAACGTTGATGGTCAATTTTAAACCAATATCTGAAGACGCACGTCCATTCCTTGTCTGGGAGCAGCTTTGTTCCCTGATAGCGTCTCTATGAGTCAATGGTCTTCAGTCAGTTTAAGCAACCGTTTGTTGCGTGCTTCCAAAGAAAAACAAGAACAAAGAGAAAGTCAGAGGCTATCTGATGCATAAAATGGTCTTACAAGACACATACGAGGGAAAACTTGGGGCATGAAAACCCGGAATGCAACTGTTTTGTGGCACTAGCGGCTGCAATAAATGTGACCAAGGGCGCTGGACAAAAATTACGCAATTACATAAACTTATTGGGTTCTTGTGCGGTCTGTTAAGAGTAACTGTAAATTCGCAGATTTTGGCTGAGCGCAAAAATGAAAGAAGAGTGGGGCAATAGAAGAAATTTCTGCTTACTTAAGAGGTCTACTCCTTATGTGGAGGATTACCGGAAGCAGTAATCTATCGCTAAGTTGGCAGACCACACTGAGTGCTGACAGCATTTCATGGGTATTACTGTGGTTACGGAGACTACTGCAGAGATGTAGGTAGGGTATCAGCCATCACCAGGTAGCGATACCCCTGTCTTCTATGAGTTTCGTTTACATGATGGGAAAAACGGGAGAGGGCAAAAGGAGCGAGCATATAAGGGTGCGCGTGAAAAAGGTGGGAATGAGCGGGAGGGCCAAGTGTTGGGCATCCGACACGAAAATAACCCTCAGAATTGAATGCATGTCCTGTGACCTGCCAGGTCAGCTGCACCTGCACATCGGCGCAGAGCATCAGCCGGCCCGCTACGTACCGGACAAAGTGACTGATCAGACAGCATGCCACACCGAAGAAATTCATGTGAAAGTTCAGTGGCGACAAGTAATTTAAAAAGAAGGAGTGCGGATTCGATTTGGCCAGTATAATGTATGCAGGGCCTCCTTATTCATGCCTTGTCAGGAGCTGCAGCTCTGCATTTCTAAAATAGATTCCGATGAAGAATCCAAATATCGCTTCCTGGTAGAAATCCCTTTGCAAACCAAACGGCAACAGTCCGGCTAGCCCCCGGCCGACAAGAACAGAAGGAGTTGGATACCGGTGTGAACACTTCGAACGATAATAATGCGTTATCTCCAGCTGCGAACATGAAAAGACCGGGTGTGTTCCACTGGAGATGTATGACGAAACGGGTAAAAGAATGGTTCCATTAATGTAGCCGCTGTGAAGCAGCTGGCGGACTTCATCCTCACAAATTGTAAACGGGGAATAAATCAGCAGGCAAATGAGATGATAACCAAAGCCGTGTGATGTGTAGTCCCGTGAAAGAGACTGCACGAATTTATTGGTCAGGGATGAAAACTCGCCAACTTTTGCGGGTGGTAGTGTGCAAGTAATGACCAAGCTTAACTGGGACAAAGTGAATTTTACCAATGCAGAATGTTGCTGTCATACAACAAAACACTGCCTTTTGTGACGGTGCGTTAAAAAGATTGGGCATAGGGAGTAAACGGTTCAGCACGTTGTAATGAGAACGGTGGAGACAAAATCAACTAGGAAATGCCAATGGGCCAGTGTAAACACGTTGCTGACGCAAGAGAGGAAAATGGTATTCTCTGATTTCCGAAAATGCATGCACCTGTGCACTTCCAGTGACAATCATATAACCATGCATACTAGCGTCCTTCGATTCACATTGAATTTCTTATGACCAATAAAATTTTATTTGGGACTGATAAGGTCAAGGTCGTCGAAGTAGGAAAAACAGAAGAAAGTGGAGCTGGATGGAGCTTTTCTGGGTAGGTCCAAGGAGGAAGGTGAGCAGTTATAGGGTGCAATAGAAGAACAAAGCAGTTTACAAATTTCTTATCTAAGGTTCATTGGAGTCCCTCTGGGTGGATTGTGGTGGGCACACATGGGATGGAGGTTAGCAAATTGCAGCATATCGAACTAAAGAGAACAGACAGCTGTGACATGAAGCCAATGGTTTCCAGGACAAACAAAGACAGTGCTTTGCGAACTGAGAAGGTAAAGTTTGTGGCATCCTTCCTTTTTGACTTTCGGTGTGCTCGAGCATACCGTTGTGGTCCGTTTAGATGTTTGTGCTCTTTGGCTCCTAAATAACCATATCAAGCTGTAAAATTACTGCAGAACAGATTAATTAACGACCTGTCTGAAGAAGTCTGCAGTGTATGAGTAAAGTGTGAAGTGATTGCCGCAGTCACAACAAACTAAGAGGGTCGAGGGTGTGCAAAGATTTACCATCAGCCGAGGTTCAGGGAGGTAGCAGATTGCGTCCCATTTACGGCTATAGCATTTCGGAGCCGTTTTGGGTAATAAGCTAAGAGTACCTCAAAGATCGATAGGCCCGTTTCGATTTTGCAAGGGAAAGCTCCCGGTGTTCCGGTTTGAGCCACAGAAAAAATCTCTGTGAACCACTTTACTAACAGGAGAGCACTGCGATGCATATTCTTCCAGGGTAAGCATCGGATGGCAGTGTCCTTAACTCGAAGAAATTTTTGCATCAACTTGATATAATGGAGATGGAGGCGCCATCTGTTTGCCCAAGGGTCAGCCTAATGGCGGAAAGCTGCCTTAAGAAAATAGACACGATAATATGGCACCCGGAGACTACCATCAGCTATCTCACATGGCTGCTTTGGAGCCGCATTCCAGGACAGACTTAAACAGCAGAGTGGCGGCGTTACAGCTAAATCGCTGAGTTTATGCTGTTGGCTTGGTCTACCCTTCGCACTCTGTAGGGCCCAAAAACGTATCTTACCTCTTGGCCGGATCGTATTCAACAGGTTTTCCAAGGCCCAAGTTCTGGTCCATCACCCTAGTTCTAATCAGCCTATACTTTCCACAGCACTTCATCTGAGGGCGCAACAGAACATAGTATAATAGTGTTATATGTGCAACGCCTAAGATAAACCCCCTCTGACCTCCGGGTATATGGAATAACCCAAGCAATATCAAGGGGAATCTGCTCTTAGCACACCAATGTACTCAACTCTTTCCAGACGTACAAATGTAATATCTTCCTCGATTTTCCATTCCTTTCCATACCTCTCAGTTCTTTTATTTACCTATTTATATTTTCTGTGCCACTCACCATAATTGAAACACTTTCCAGACTGCCGTTCTCTCCATTATTTCAGACTGTTTAGGCGCACTGCGGGCACCCCTCTGGTGGTTCGAAAAGAACTACATTCTAGGCCGTGCAGAAACAGATCGATGTCGTCAACCAGCCTAGTCCGCCAACGACAAATTAATGTTTCTGCTAAAAGTCCGCTCGGAACTAGAGGCCGCGTCATGCAATCTGCAAGAGAAACGTGCACGCCTTGACCTAGCTGCTGCTAACACGGCCGTAACGTTATCACTGAACATTTACAAAACCACTCACATATAAACCCTGCCATTCAGCTGTCATCAGACCTCCAGATACCTTCTCTAGTTACCCTCGGGCTATTATTCTCAAAGTCACGACTAACAACATGATCCCTTAAGGATGGGAGTCAAAATTATCCAAATTCATTTCACATTACCTTTGGATGTTTTATTTACCGTATTGCCTACTTCTCCGCAATTTCCTCCTCACAGTTGGTGACGCTTTCTCCCGCAGCGTCTTCAAGCAATGATTTACCATTATGAAAGCCATCATTCTGCTCTACTCCACGCTTGCGAACGGATTTTGTACATTTTCTTGGATGCAGAAGCTACCGTGCAATGCACGATCGCTAGCCTCCATGCCCATTTTTATGTTGCAAGTTTGTTGTCCACCTGCTTTTTCCCTTATTCGTTTTAGCATGGTTTGTACATTATTGATCCAACATCGACGATATACTTGCTTTACTTTCCGCAGATCACCTTCCGTAAGCACTGCATTGCCTTAATAAATTTTGAACAACTTGTCCACATTTTGACATTTGCCGCTGTCCTCCAACCGAAATTTGCGCCTGCGATACGCACTATTGGTTCATTTAAACGCAGAGCAATGGGCTAGACAGTACTTATGTTGGCCTGCTGGTAACCATGTGTAGTATTAACTCACCCATTTTCCGAATCCATCAGTGAATCATGCTGCTCGACGGGTTGTGTTATGACGTTGTAACACCCGCAATCAAGCATGCCTCTCGGATTTTTCGAAAAGAATACCATTATTATTATTGTCCGTTAAATTCCTGTCTGCTGGTCTTTGGATGTACTAGTTTAGCAACGAGACAATGAGTCCTACGTGGCCCTAACGGGACCGGGGTGACAGTTCACTTGAGACAGTACCATTTTGGTGTGCCGTAGACGAAAAACAACGGAAAGGATGCGAAAGATAACCTAAGGAGTGGTATCTTTTAGGTGTTTCCAACGGAAAAAGCAGGGACAGCGAAAGTCAAAAGGATATGGCTGCTATGCGGATACCATAAACCAGTTAAAAAGGCATCCAAATGAATAACGTTCGGCTCCAAGTTGGCAGAGATTCCAGCTGAAGAAGCCAAAAACGACGTGTCAGTTTTGCGTGCATGTGGCTTCTGAAAAGCCCGTTGAGTTTTGAAACTGGCTGGGTGACAGGAAGACTCAGCCATACTCAGCAGCTCTGGTCAATCACCTGTGTACAAATTAGTGAGGCTGACTCAAGATGGGGACGTAAGACAGATTTTGCTGAGGCGAAAACTTTATGCAAATGGCTCTCTGTAAGTAACACAAAAGCCCTTTGCACGGCCAAATAGCGTAATTGGATTCTGGATGTTTATTTTACATTTCCCACAACGGATGAAAGGGGAGGCAAGATACCTCGCTTCTGTGCCTATACAGTTACCTATTTATGTCAATTATATGTGACCCTGGGCGTAAACTGAATTCATTTGATGGAAATGATTAATGAAAATAAATAGCGGACGGCGGTCCCGGCGCAAATGTTGAAGAGCAACTGACAGTCTAGCTATAATGAACCTTAAACTGCAGAGAGACAGAAAGACTGCCAAGGGACCCAGAATGTCTCCAAACCACGGGAGAGCTCGTAAGACAAGTGGCTTTGTCAGACCACAAACGCGAAAGATAACCAAAAAAGAATATGACTGTGATTCAGAAAGGACCCGACTAACTTTTCGGCTACCCCAAAAGAATTATCGGGCCTATTCCAATTCACTTTTCAGATGACAAGTTTTGACTCTCGCCATTCTAGTGTCTACACCTATTCCAATAGCCTACAATTTCTTTGGTCACCCGCCTCTTAATAATTTAAGACAAGGAATACCAGACATTCTCTTCCTAAACTCATTTCAGTGCAGCAAAATAGGCTGACGCTGACAGTTGTTGTCCACAGTCAGTTTCCAGTAGTTGGGGTAGCCGCCACCCACACTCATTAGATATTACTAACAACGTTGGCAATATTCGGTAGTTGAGAGCGAGAGTAGCAACTTTATGACGTCCAATTTGCGATTCGCTAAATTTCCGACCGGTCCGATAAAGAATTCTGTGTCATGTTAGAGGCGCGGATACATGCACACTTATGTGACGAGGGAGGCAGGACAAATGGTATAAAGCTACGTGCCACCAGCACGAGGACAACAGTTAGCTAATGAATGTATTTTGAATAGTAGGTTTAGATTGGTCAATGAATTGCCGTCTTTTCAATGACTTCCATCAAATTCTGATCGTGTGGTTTTGTCCTGATTTAGTTTGATGATCTGAGGTTAGCCAGTTGCGTCGCTGCACTGATCACGAGACCTCCGGTCGTTCGCGTATTATTAGGAACGGTGTTCTGTTTTTTTGACGTGGCTAAAGCATTATCATGCTGAAATTTGTCAGCATGGCCGTTATGCTTTGGCAGCTGAATGAGCCATGTGGGACAGAGGTCTGATGTCAATTCTGCTCCCACTTTTCCTCTTGCTTTAGTGGGATGATGCAATACATTGTTCAGTAACAGCCTCCAATTCTTTTTACACAAAGGCGTCTGGCTCAGGAGGCAGAAAACAGAAATCTCATTTCACCCAGTTGGCGTGAAATCTAGCGGGTTTCTGGCGTTCGGATTTCAAAACAAGAATGTGAAACGAACAGCCGAATGCATACCGACGCTTTACTTCTCACGGCCCTGCTTGGAGATACGCTGCAATCACCTTGCCTTCCCACGGTCGTTCAAGGTGAATCATATTGTGGACCGCTGGGAGGTTCCAAGGATATCGGTTCCATATGCTTACGCCCTGTTGCTGAAGTAGTGCTAACCACACAACAGCTCTGACCCCGTCTTTACAATGTTTCAATCGGGGCCACCTTTGAGATAGTCGACTTTCTGCTGAACAAGCCCTCTGGGCAAAGATCTTACCGGCCGCCTGCTTCATGAGGTCTCCTCTGTGTCTCCTCCTTTCTAAAGAGAAGAGATCAAGGTCACGGAGCCGATAATGGTATGACAACTTACTCTGCTGCTCAAACTTTCGTGTGGCTATTATAAGCATATGCTTGAGGCAGGCACCGACGTTCGAAGAAAGGTGACCCACCCTTTATGCTCAAATCCAATTGAGGTCTAACTGTGGCCGTATCCATGGTCAAGAATACCCCGGATTTACGAGAGGAAAAATGGCTTTAGTCGAACCGATTGACCTCAGACCTCTTGATTTACTGCGGCACACTTTTCCATTCACCCAAAATTCATGCGTATGAAAGCAGCCGAGAGTGACAGATTGGCACCGTGAGACCATTTACCTTAAGGCGAATCCTGTATCACGTTTGATTGCCCTTAACCGTTGATACCACTTGTGCGTCACGCATGCTAGGTTCCCCAAAATTGCAATACTGAAAACCTGACACTTAGCCGGTACAAGGAAAAGACAATCGGAAGCGGTATCATGTTGAGTATTTTTTGGCAGTAGCGTGCGAGCGAGGCGTGCGCGAGCAACGCAAAAATGGCGACCACGTTGGGTGGTAAACGTCTAATTAAACAGTCAACCCGGAGAAAAATGTTACTTTCCGCTTCATGGGCCTTCTTCTGGAGGACCGCCGAAGAAAGGCTTTGAATAGGACCATAAGAACAAGTCGAAAAATAGTGAATGCTCTTAGGTCTTTGCATGGATCAACAATGGGAAACCTGGTCGTTTCTTTGGTGGTCCCGTGGGTGGTATTTGTTGGGGTTGACCGTGCGCCGGACACCCAACCTGAAAAACACGGTTAGTATGTGAAAGCAGGAAGTGTGAGCCCCTGAACCAGCTGCGTCGCGCGCCGATGCAGACCCGCTGCCCGCCCGATGTGTGGCAAACAAAAAAGTGAATCTGACCGCGTCCCACAATCACGGGTTTCACCCTTGTTTAGAATCTTCGACAGGCGGGGTTGAATATGCATGACCAAACCCGGGTTCTCTTCGTCTTCTGGTACCTTCATGATTTTGACCATGTGACCGATGGTTGTCTTGTCGGAGTCCGTGGAATCGCCTTTGCAATGGGTTTCCTTTGAGATAGGGTATCACCCCGCCAATGCATCATCGCGACAACCATGTGCTAACCAGCTAGATGTGGTTGTCTTAAAAAATGTAAGTTTTTGACAAAGTTGCATAAATGAATGTACTTCTTTACCCTATGGGTGCAGCGGCTGAATATTACACCCAGCACCTCTGGTATGATGGGTGCCGCTGTGGCTCTGTTCCCATCAGAAGTCTGTATGGAGAGCGCTGATAGCGGCTGGACTAGACCAATTGAAGCAATGCCCGGATGCGCTGGTCTTTAACGGGAGGAGTCTAAGTTAAAACAGCCTTGTTGAACGCTTCGTAACTGCGAGAAAATTCTCCAGTATCCCTAAGCAGAAGCATCGTATCCAGAGGGAGATGGCCGGTAACGCATCTAAGAGGATTGACATAGCTGATAATTTTGTGATGCTTGAAATCCAGTTCAACTTAGGCAGACTAGAATTGAGGATGCCACGGCGTAAAGGAGGACATATGATGAATTGAATCCTACTGTTCGGTCTGGAGATAATTTTAGGTCTTTGGAAATGGTGCAGTATATTGAAAAAATAATGACGTGAATGAAAGATGCTGGAAGCCATCGATGGGAAAACGCAGTTGGTAAAAATCTACACAAAAATTCAGTTGGAAACAAAATAAAAAGGCATAATTTGTCAGCGAAGGAAAAACTAACGGCAAACAGGGGTCAACAAACAGAATAGAGACCCACGTTACCGGCCCATCACGTCGGGCTCACCAATCTCCAGGACCGATTGTCTTAACACGAGTCTTGTATCGTGTTTGCTTGCCCTTAATTGTTGTGACTAGTTGTGCGTCACGCTTCCTCGGCTCGATACGGTTGCAACAGTGGGTCAACTTGCAGTTGAGTATAGCAAGTTGCGTAAATTTTGACAGGAGCTTGCGAGCTGGGCATGCGTGAGCAAAGCACATTTGGCGACTGCTTTTGGCGGTCAACGTTCAATGAAACAGGTGCCCTGAAGGAACAAACCGGCGCTCCGCTACAACCTGTGGACGGAACGACGGATGACGGCCTATCCAGTAGGGCAATGGTCACTCGTCTATGTCAATTTCGTGAAACCAAAGGTAATTTGTCCGTTGCATAGGGGATATCAGCGGGCCACATAGAAACGCGGCTGACTTGGAATTCCTTGTAGGTGGCGATTCATCTTCTATCATCCGCGACAAATCAAATGCATTTGCGTGGCAGATAGCGAAGTTAATGTTCAGAGCTTAGTTGAATTAAAATAAACATGGTTTCCTTCAAAGTAAATCATGTTCTGCGTGCATGACTTATTTCTAAAACAGTGACGAAGGCTGCCAACGACGGAAATTCGGTGATTGCGATTTCCTTAGATATGAAGAAGGCTTTCGACCGTGTATCCCACCGCAAGCCTTTCATGGAAGTCAAAGTATACGGTACAACCCACTTTCTGTCTTGATTCTCCTCCTATATGGCCTCTAGATTGCAGTTAGTGAATGCAAATTGCACCCTTTCCAAGCATCGTCTGATTACTAGTGGGGTTATTCAAGGAAGCGTACTAATTCCACTACTGCTTCTGCTGTACATCAACGAGATTTTTCACATCATTAGGCATGGTATTCATGTTCTGTTTGCAGACGATATAAAACTGTATGCGAGTTTTCCCCTCGTGACCTCAACACCATCATAGATAATGTAAAACATGATCTACTATCGACTGATTCATGGTGCAAAGGTTGATCAATGAAATTCTCGGCCCACAACGGCAGCATACCCGCATACAAATGCCACATTATTGCAGGAATCTTTGAACTTAACAAAGAAGGCATTCATTCCCCTCACACTATCAGAGACCTGGGTTTGCAAAGCTGCAGCAAACCCTGAGAAAACTTGCAAGAGCTAAGAGATTACTTGGGTTGATGCACAGAACTTTTAGAAACCAGGAAAGCAAGTTGTTAATATACGAAACGCACGTAGGACCTGTCATGGACAACTGTTCCATCGTGTGTTCCAAAATGCGGCGGATTGACAAACTGGAGATTGAGAATGTTCAATGAACATTTGTAAACCGACCTTTGAGCTACTCTTCCTTATTAAACTACATGGAAGGTTGAACAAAACTACAGCTCGATCCCTTATTGCTGCGTCGAGTTCACATCAATCTCTCTTTTTAATAGGATTATTGGCAAAATGTGTACATCTTTGCACCCCAAGTAGAAAATAACTTTTCCCATGAGTTGCTTCTAGCTATGTTCGTGGTGTTAGTTCCCATGTCGAGGAAAGCACTTAGAAAAAATTTCTTTACCATCAAATATTCCTCCCTGCGGAATAGACTGCCCCAACACATGAGGATGATTTCTCCTGCATCCGTTACCTTTAAAAACGAAATTGGGAATGCAATAACCGTGGGAAATTTGCTAAACTTGGACTATCCTTACACTCCAATGGAAAAGGTCCATGAATCGGACCTAGGGTATTGAGTGAATGCAACGCTCGAAGTCTTATCTCAACCCATTCAACAAGGTCCAGCCATTTTTTATTCCCGTTAGTTTCCACAAGTACAAACCACTGTAGATATAGGCAAAATATCTCCGTCAATTAAACAAGCCAGTGCAATTTTTCGCCTGATTCTCTATCTCATTTGATGCGCATGTAGCAAGGCATATAAAAAGACATAAACTCATGTCATTTTTCATTTAATCTCAAACTAATATTTAATATCTGAATTTAAACCCTTACTTATGCATGAATTTGAAGATTAGACCATTCCAAGCGGGAAGTTTGGCATAACCTGATACCTCATTTTACATAACATTCACCAATTCTCGTTACTTGATTTACACGCATCATAACCCTCAGCTGGAGTACCTCCAGACTGCCATCTCTCCCCTTTCCCGTCCCACTTATGTGCATTTGTACCCGCGCCTCGTCAAGAGTCTACAGTGCAGTTTATGGCCCCATCCTCGCACGTCTCCGCCTACCGTGAAAGCAAGCTGACCCAAGGCTTAGGTCAGCTATCCCAGGACGGAAAAATCCGACCTGCTCCACGGCCGCGGTGAAATGGACATTGCTTCTAATCCACATGAATCACCAACGTAGAGTAATGACCCCGTTGTACGTCTGTCTAGATATCGATGCCATTTAATGTGATTCACAAAGCCTGTGACTCTTTGAGAGGACGAGTTCTCATAACTGCACAGATTTACTGCTGGCTAGCATGCTCGCCACGCTGAAATCCAATCGCCACGAAAGCACCCACAGGCAGATCCCTGTTCCAGATGCCATTACCATCGTCTACGGCGAACATCAACCCAATTTACCCCTTTACATCTGCGGCTATCACCATACCAGCAGTTGCTAACAGCTAAGGCTCCAAAAGCAAACAAAGGAGCAAGGAAACCCGTTTTTGTTTCACACTGGCTTACCGGCATTACAGATATGACAGGCCTGTGGACAAGTTTTACCTTGCACTCAAGGTCTTTGGTGGCTTTCTTCATGACATTTTAACATTCATGTCCATTTTATAGACCCGCTAAATCCGAATGTTGCAGATACCCTCACGCCCGCCACCGTCGCCCAGTTTAACACCGCGTCTGCAACACTCATTGTTGGTGCGCATAAACACTGTGTTTCTCTTGATAAGCCAGTTTTGCTATTTCTTTTCATTTTTGTACTCAAACGTTTTTCTTTTTCAATGTGACTTGCAATACCCCTGTAACATTTGATCATGCAATCAAGCATGTCTCTCAAAGTTTCCGAGAAATATACGAATATTATTAAAAAATGCGAATTGAACTCCTAAATGTTGTAGGTACTTTCCTCGGTGATACGCGATTTAAAACCATCGCCTTAAACAAGTGTCATCTAACATCTAGCCTGAAGGATCCAGTAAGATAGATTTTCGGATGATTTTGCCGCTCAGCTTCAAATTCTTGTCAAAGAAGTCGAGCACTGGGCATTACATGAAACGTGAGTTTGGGATACGATGCCCAGATTTATTCTCATCGCTTTGCCTACCATCCAAAAATCTTTTCCAGAGACTGTTTAAATAGAGTACAGTTAGACAAGCTCTTCGTCATAGTCGAGAGCAACCAGTGATGTGTGTTTGGAAATTGGGATGAGCCGACTAAATAATTCCATAAGATTACTAGCAATGCGCAGCTGATGGAGCGGAATTTTCTAATGCATTTGAGATTGGTTACAGAGGAGTGTTTTGGTAAAAAATCACTTCGGGCCCATCTCTCCTGAGACCCAGAAATTCAGTTACAATGCTCAGGTTAGGATTATCGGACACGATCTATGGCGTTAAGAATGGGAGGCAGTTGAGAACGCTTCACGAATACCTTTTATCTGAAAGTCAGGCCAGGTGGACCCGTTGACATTGAATCAGAATACCGAGAGTTCCTCCAACCATTCTCGTAGCAAACATTTGATGCCTATGAGTCATTTTCTTACGGCATCCCAATAACAATTAGGAAGGTCCGAAGAAAAGTTGGCTGTCTTCACCTTGTCGACAAAAATGGTTATGGGGTTAGGTTGTCGAGGCCTGCTGTTTCGCAACGGAGCTAAAGTTATCTCCCCAGCAGGGGTGGTCCAAAACTGGCAAGCATATAGAGAACCGAGGATAAAATTACGCAAACCTAGCACCAAAATAAATGAGCCAGACCAGGGTCATTCTGCCGACTGGACCAGAATGCATAAGGATGTGGGACACTTGATTTGATTGGTGTCATCCAACAGAAAAGGTAGCACAGTGGAAGTCGGATGGAGCAGAATAATGATAGGATACCCGAACTGAAAACGGTATCGAAGAAAGAAATATTTGACAGCGTGGCAAATTCAGCAGGCCGCAACAGAAGACAGTGATTAGAGAGGCTTTTCCGGATGGTCGGGCGCTAAATGATACATGCGAGTCAGCCCAATGGCTTTATTCATTAGGTTACCATACCAAAAAGCCATCTGAAAGTTAACCTATAAATCACCCACTATTACAGCAATGCTGGTTTCACCGGAACTTCATGCGTTCAGTCAGCCGACCGGAAAAGGCACTGGATTGCAGGGAAAATGATGGTGACAGAAAATCAGTAGGGAGGTGTGCGGTATGCAGCAGGTTGACCACGCTCATTGATCGGAAAATGATGGAGATGGTACTGATGGCTCGTGCAGCAGAACGGTAGTATAATTAAGTCCCCGAAAGTGTTGACCGCTTGAGACCCTTCTCGCATCGACTCAGTAGGGGGTTGGGGAAATATACGTTTTTCTCCACGTGGCCAAAGACCAGAAACATTTGCATTTTTGCCGGATTCCTGTTATAATGCTAAGTCGAAGAAAATCCTACGAAAAACTCGTTTTGTTTCAGAACTCATGAAACCTCTGCCATAAGAGTTAATTTGGTGCTTCATCTTATGCATGTCCTTGCTTGTTCGTGTACCAGATGCACTAAGACCGGTACACGTGGTAAGAGGTTTAACCTCTTGCGCTTCGTCCCAGAATTCAAGTGAGCACAACTTTCTTTGATCGCGAGAACGGATATCGGTATAGGAGTTCCGGCATCACCTCATTCGGCTGACTTCTGTTAACTCAGGAGGGATGTGGGGAAGCATGATCGAGTAGATTTTTAGACTGTCAACTGTGCCGACGGGGGAAAAGTTGTTGCTGATGTGGTTCTGAATCAAGGTTTTATGGTTGTCGAGCAGGCCTTTATTAATCGCCTTTTAGAAAACAAGGCTAGTGACGCAAACGGTGGGGAGGTGACGCCGAACACTGCCGTTGCTTTGGGGTAATACTGAGCTTTCGACAGACTATTGCAGGTCATACTGGTTCACGAAAACGAAGACGAGCAAAAATTCCAGCCAAGCGCATGTGGTGGCCTGCAGGCCGGGAGTAAATAGTTAAGCGTAGACCCATGGTGATCATTATGACCGTGGAGACAACTCGAGAGTTCCGTTGGCCACTGGCGGTGGTAAGTCACTGTCAGCGGTCCAACGCGTCCGTTTCCTCAGAGGTGATTGCACAAGTAAACTGCGCATGTTGTCCTCTTTCGAAGCGGATGACTAGTTCCCCTTGTCTCGGGTCGGCTGACATTCAGGCGACATAGCATAACGCCGAAAAATTCGAGAGCTATTAAGAGCGTTGCATCAAGTTTCTTCCGAAATCGAACCATGAACAGATGGAATTAGCTTCAGATTAATATGTTCACACTATCCATTATTGCAAAATTCACTGCAATGCTGGGAAGGCGATGAATGGCCGCGTTCCTGTAACTAGCTCTATTTTATTATGTTTGTCCTGCGGCATTTTGGCATTCATTTCTGCATGACTGGTAATCCTGACCGTCCCAGGTGTGATCCTGGTTCTACCCATTGGAAGCCCAGGACGTAATCCAAGGTGCAATGAAGTTCAAAGCAGAGACTTCTTAGTAGAAAGACACGGCAGGGTCTGCTTAATTTAACGCCAACTATGCTATACCCCATTTCATGCATCCAGCAAACGTTGGCAACATAAACGGCAGTATTCGTCCCATAAACTGATAGGCAGGCTCCTGCATGTTTCCGGCTTATCAGAATTGTTTCCGTTTTTGCCATCGGCCATGTGATTTTTTCTCGTAAGTAATGGTCTGTTAGACATATATTCGACTCACTTCAAATTCTGCTATAGCTGCCACAATGCTTCGTTAATTTCAGCAGACGGACCAAGGAAGATTGTTAGACTAGGCGCAGGGCAAAACACATGAAGGTACCAGACATTTTATTGAGAATCATACCACCTTCACAACCGCCCTTGAATTCCGGTTCTAAGGGGCGTGCATAATGAGCCAGCGGTCGGAATACAACAAGTGAAAATCAGCGAATCCGATGAAAATGATTATCCATATCCGCATTACCACTTGCTCAACTATTTCGAATAAGATTTACAGTTATCAAGCCACTGGCGTTGTCTGAACAGAAATTTATCCGGCAAGTTCTTTCAAGACCACAGCTGGAAGACATGGCAGCCTACTAGGTTCTCCGGAGCATGCCGCCATTAACTGGTCCGATCTTCCTAGGTGACAGATTTCTCCGACTACCACAGCTGCAAATTTTGTGACTTGGTGCAAACAAATTTTTGGCGGTGTTCACACAAGGGCAAAGATTAGAACCACCGTGAGGCTTCAAACGAAGCCTTGGAACAAACGCAGGCATTTCACCCTCAAATATGGGCCTTTGCCGCGGTTGCGCTGTCATCCCTGTCATCCCTTCACCGAAGACCAGGAGCTACAAGGTCTACATGCACTAGGCGGACTCGTACCAGAGCCCATCAGCATGCAGCAAATGGCTTGTTAGAACGGTTCCACCAACAGGTCAATCGATAACAGTAACCCTGACTGGCAAGCGACACTACTACCGGTCCTGCTTGGTTTTCGTAGTACCATAAAACAAGATATTCTGGCTGCAAAAGCCGAACATACATTCGGCTGCAAACTCCGCTTACTCGAGGACACGGTTACCCAAAGGCCGTTGGTTTCCTATTATTGCGCTGACTATGCACCAGATTTAAGCATTGCAGGCGCAAGTTAGGCCTACCTTTTAACCATGAACAGAATACCTACTTCTTGGAGGTTCGACGCAAAGATTTCTCAAGGCAGAAGCACATGCCCCGTCCACACTAAAATATTTCGGTCCACACACGCTTGTGCTAAACCACAACGGTAAGGAGGATACAGTAACCATATCCCATGTCAAGCCAACTTTTCTGGCAGAATCATATTCAAGGCCGCTATAAAAGCCGACTATGAAAGCTACCGGGGTGAAACCGCCTAACCACAAGTGTACCGACTCACCGGCTTCAGTCCCTTCAGATGAGTGAACGTGCAGTGGACGAACCCCTCAAGTCACTAGATGCGGCCGAGTATTAAACAAACCGGTGCTGTTCACCCACGACACGCATATCATTTCACAGTGTTCTTTTCTGTACTTCAAGAGAGTTGTTTCAGAGAAATAAACTGAAATTACATCCATATGAGTTTTTCCACCTGTTATCCGTTATAAATTCCACAACTGATGCCGACGAAGCAGGATCTTTGATGTTGAAATATCACTTGTGCACATGACCAGTGCTCACACCAAGCCTCTCTCTGTACACTGACGTCGATCATATTTCCTCATTTACTCTAGTGAGCAGATAGTGAAATCCACCGACTTCGTCGCCGCGACCGCCGGAAAATCCTGCCCCCCACTTCGTACATACGGCATCTTATGGTTGCGTAGCCAGCTGCGGCGACTCCCCAGTATCTTGTCTCCAGCACCAATAGCCATCCCGATAATTTGTGTGACTGCTTTTTATCGCTGACAAATTCTTCATCCTTTGAAATTCCATCTGTTATCTGTTCCACAGGACACATGAGTACGTAAGAAATGCCACTTGATACACACAACAACCCGAAGATACTCGCCCATCCGACCTTCTCAGAGAGACCACTCGTAGCGATCTCATCGCTCCGAGATATTCGTTGTTAAAGTGTGCTTTCTGCTCAGGTATTGGTCGCATGTACAAACTTCGGCAGACTCCCTGGACGCACGGCACATTTGGTGTCTGTACGTTGTCCGGCTCCAAATACACACTTTTCACCACGTCAGTTTCACTCCACTTTTTGCATGCGACAAAAGCTAGTCAAGCCGGCAGGGGAAGCTTCCCTCCTATATCAGGATAGCACAGAGATACAGCAATTTTCATCAAAAGACAATGGCTATGGTTCGGCGTTGCGAGATCGTGTCTAACGACTAAAACCCACGGAACCTGATCCGGATGAAGTCCATCACAGATTCACAGCCCGATTATCCTAATGAAAAGTATTTGCATTCGGGATAGCGTATGAAATCTCGAAGCTCGACTTAGTGAGAAAATAAAAGGAAAACAAGAACGCCCCGAAAACTCCACGGTACTAATTAAGCCGAAAAATGCATACCCAACGACCAAAAATTTCACAATAACCCCCAGTCATTGTCCAGCCATAAAGAAGTCAGAAATCAGGACAAAAATCCTTGCAAAATGAACAGTTTATCAAAAGGGATAAACAAAGCCTAACTGTCCTGTGGTTCAAACAAATACAAAAGTTTCTGCGCGGTTGATCAAGCTCAAGAAACAGTTTATTGAAAGCGACAGTCGAAAGTCAATGAAGGCGACCAGAAAAACTACGGTCGATCACCATGGGCGACAAAAAGAAATCGGACTGCAATAAAACAAACACTCCAAAGTCAGGTAAATCATTATCACACAAAATCCCTGTTAATTAATCTCAACCAAAAAGCATATAGTGGAAACTAAAAGGCGATCAAAATCTGTCATTATAAACAGGTTAGGCAACGGTACTCAGGTAACGGAAAAGGAAGGGGCAGAATTAAACAGGGGGATATTTTCAATACATCCGAATGTTAAACTAAGTTCCTCTAGCCATTCAAACTGCGATACAAAGGCAGTAGGCATTCGATCAACAACGCGAACAGTGTACACCAACACTTCCTAAAAATTACACTCATACACATCTAGTTGAATGCCTCACTGGGAAGATAGGTGCGTGAAAATTATTTCAAAACAGGCCTGCGAAAGAATACCTATTGGTTACATAACTTTTACAGTTCATGACTGCTCATATTTATCAGTAAGACGACAAAGGTTTGTACCGAAACCGATATTCTTACAGCTATTTTGAGGCTTTTCCTGTTGGCCTGCATCATTCTCGACTAAAAGGATTTACTGCTTGTTTTTCATGAAACACAGAACCTTTTTCTCGAGCTCTAGCGAATCCATGGATATCATAGGAGCGGCTGTTAGCAGCCTATCAGTAAGCCTGATTAATTTCGCATCTAGTTTTTACTAAGCATTGGCCTATTCCTAGCAGTAGGTGGTATGAGTTTTCCCCATTTTAAGACCTTTTAGAAGACATCCGGAATGTGACACCGAAAGCCACCTTCTGTTGGATTCCGATACCGCGATTAAGACAAAACAAAGAAGACACGGTCAAACAACCAAATGCGATTAATGCATTGTAAATATCAAGGTGCCGAAATAATACCGACACGACAATATATGAGAGGGCAAACCAAGGCAGATGTGGAACGGTAAGCATGGATTAATATTAAACACGCTCGAAAGTGCGGCACGAACGGAAACGTACAGAGCTCGTGTGCAGAAATAAACAAAGATAACAGAAGGAATACCACAAAATCGATACTCAGCGTCAAAGCAGACCTCAGGGCAAGTGATGTCAGACAATCATCGATTCCCTTCAAAATATCGATGACATTATAAACCAGGAGCAAATATGCAGGCGAAACAGCCCATAAGTATGCCGTGCCTTCAGTTAGTAAAACAAGATTTTGTGCCGATTTAGGTTCCTTGTCCTAGCTTTAGCTAGCGTGGTCGGAAGATACCATCCTAGAAACAGAATTGACTGACTTGTGAGCCCACATAAGGAAAAGTAAAAAGTCATCACTCAATAGCCTTTCTGTTTATCCCGCTTATAGTTCCAGTACGTTTGTGGGCCAAGAGAAACTGCCGCTTTTTGTCTGGTTACCCATGTTTCAGTTACAGCTATGCAAGCCAATCCATTTGTTTTGATCTCTGGCCCGCGTCACTTGCTGCCGACACTATATATGTTGACGTATAGCCCAGAATAGCCTACTTCTGTGGTTTGCATCGGAAGCTGCTTTCAGAACAGTAACCTCTAGCTCTGAACTCGAGAATGCTTCTTGTTTCTTCGATGCAGATCTGTCATAAATTTGATGATTTAACTCGTGCAGCATGTGGCCCATATTGTACTGGGGAGATTTGATACAAGCTTTGGATTGCTTACGACCGCTGAACTAGGCGAATTTATCCATTTTTGAGTGAAAATTGGCGATCTTATTTAAAACACGTACGGAATTAGTTTCCGTGTGAAATAAATCTGATACCCACTTTGTATTAATGAGTCACATTGCGTTTTGGAAATGGAAGGACGTAAGCAAAATTGGAAGCCACCGAGATTCGTTAACAGCACCGTGATCTGGAAGCTCAAGTGGCTGGAAGCGAAAGGTTTGTCCCATGCCCATTGAACTCAAATGAACGGAATTGCTGCGTTGTTTTTTCTCCGTTCTGCTTTGGCGATTTGGGACCTTCCGTTTTTATCCGTTGTTTAAAACTCCTGTAAAAATAATTTTGAGATTTATCAAGCACAAGTAGTGATAAACGTGTTTCTTCGTATGTTTTATTAATTATGTGATCCTGGAAGGTATTTACCTTCTACTTAGTTAACCACAAAACAAGTTACACAATCCTCGGCTTCCCAGAGGTATATTTTAGTGCGGCGTTTGATGGATAGATTAAACGTTCCCGGATTGTAAATTTCATTATGGAGAACTTTTCACTTCACATTTTTCAGTCTTCATGCGTTCCAGTAAAGGACTGACGATCATTATGTCATGCCTGGGTGGGCATTTACAAATTACTTCCAAAAATATTAGGTCATCAATTTAACCACTGTTCAGAAGCGCCCCTCTTTGAAAAATGTCCTCGAAGTGCAGGATGACATATGATGTTCCGACTACGTGGAGGTGATCAAACTGTTCCTGACAATGAAATATACCAGTAATTAATCACCCAATCGTCCAATATTCGTGATATTCACTATTGACCAGATGGTGGAAATTTGCCGTAGGCATCCTGACACCGAAAATGGACCAGTAAGACAGTGCAGAGGAAAGCAGATCGTACTAAGCGGTAAGCTTAAACCGAAACCGGATGCAGTAGGATGTGCCTGAAAGAACGGAAATGCACAAACGTTAGATCAGGTAAAACAAATGGAAACAAAACGTCACAGAATAAAAATTTGGAGTCAAAACAGATCACAGAAATGATGCCCAAAAATAGGTGATTTTTAACCGAATGAGTGATGATTCTATGGAAGTCCCTTGTAAAAAGCTTGAAAAGCTTTCGAGAACCGCTTGTGTTTATGCATGCAAGGCTTAACCAACTGCTAGAAACTCAGTTACACGTGGAAGAATAGTTAGTACTGAGTGAACCTCCGCAGAAGTTTTGTAGATTTTGGACCAGCCGAGTTGTTGGTATGCAGGAACCGTCACATAGAGGTGGAGCATAAACCAGATTTAATGCCAGCGATGTAACTGTAAAAATCGTCAACAAGGTAATACCAATTCCAGGCGGTCCAGTTTCGAGAAAATGTGAAAAAATGGAAGTTCCGGAAGCCAAAGCAGTCGGTGGAGTCAATATCCCCAGAATATTTTGGGAGATTACAGAAGGATCGGCCGATCAAGTTACACTAAAACTAAGAGAAACAAGAGTTGATGCAAGAGCTGCGACGGATATGACTTCAGCACAGTGGCAACATAAAATGAATACGATTTGTATCATAAACATAGACAGAAAAGTCACCGTGGCGTACGGTTAAGACATCGGGTTTTACCTAGTAGCGAAAACACACTGGATAAACAATCTTCCGACCGGAACGTGAAATAGAAGACTCATACGTGAAGCGATTTATCCTGATGCATTGATAACTTGAATGTGAAGCAGTACCGTCATCCGGTAATTAGCCAGCCATTGG
Organism: Fasciolopsis buskii; assembly: GCA_008360955.1. NCBI lineage: Eukaryota > Metazoa > Platyhelminthes > Trematoda > Plagiorchiida > Fasciolidae > Fasciolopsis > Fasciolopsis buskii. Next base: position 37,054 of record LUCM01006116.1, read on the forward strand.
TTTGAATGTCAAACGATAACTGCATTCGAAAACACGAAAGTGCAAACCAAATACTGCCCTGAAGGCGAAAATTCAGCCCTATTCGAAATGGTGGCAGATAACCACATATGGCTAACATGGCACTCGCATTAATGGGTACCGTACTATCGTCGACGTATGCGAATATAATATGATCGATGCTAACAGTACCGACGCGGCCGAGCCAACCACTCATGTAGGCTTTATTATAGCGAGAAGTCACACTAACTTGGCCGTTGTAGGGTTGAATCAATGGATTGCACTGAGTCAACACGGCTAAATACATGCGAATAGGTTCCGAGTTTGGTCAGAACAAGTGCCTGTCATCGATCTTAACAAGTACGTGCTAAAGAAAGACTTCGCCTTCATGTATAGAAACGGATCTTCGTGTCTATGGAGTGAGTGAATCAATAATCCGTGGGGTGCAGAGTCTCTCGGATAGCAGTGATTTCTTGCTAAAACAAGAACGTTGAGTGTGAACTGTTAGGAGAATCTTAACAACCAGTGGAATTGGTGACGTCTCGCACTAACCGGGGTTCTCATGAGACCTGGGAGATGCTTTGAGGTGTAGTTGAAAAAATCCAACTAGACCGTTTGCTCTTAGGCGGTGGGCAGTCTTGCGAATACGTTACATACCCAGGTTATTGACTTTCGAAAGGAATTGGTACCCTCGGCCAGCAGTGAATAGAGAAGAACAACCGTATGCAGTCACGCATCATTCTACGAAAGGTCAACCGTGACAACAGAGGTGGAACTATTTTCGGGTCAAAAAGTAAGTCTAATGATTCACGTTAGTACGTGCACGTGCCCGCGCGACGGCGTTTAAGAAACAACAGTATCGAATTGACCTAATAGAACCGAGTATCAAGTGCAGTAAAAGTACTCATAAGCAAAGCTAGGTATCTATGCACTTTATACCTTTGACACTAAACGTTTTTGTGCCGACATGAGGACATCTTTGTTCACGGACGGTCAGACGAATTTGAGCCAATGGGTCGTCTGATCAGCGACGATGTTTCCAGTGTTAGTGAATAGGGCTTATGATACTAAATCTTCGCCAGAATTTTCCAGAAGCGCACCCCTTGTTAATTAGCAGCTCCGTGAGATAGTAAAATACATTTTGGGCCATTGTAAGCAGATATCAATGGTAGCAAGACTTCATAACTTGGTAAGAAACGACGCACAGTAGCCAGCATGAGCCTGTTCCAAAGCTTCACACGATGTCAGCGAGCGAAACCATTTAAGGGGACTGAGATTGAACTTTATGTAAACACTCACTATATTGCTTGGTTGACTGACAGAAATCTGTGTTGATTTTGTGCGATCACCAAGTCAATCTGACCGGAGACTTCTTCTTTCACTAAGCTGCCCAAGTCTGAGTTCAAGCCGAGATTGAGAGCACAGCATTATGCCATTGGGCGAATTCTTAGATTTTGGATAAGTAACGAGCTCCAAAATCAACGGTAAGCCTTTGAACAGGGCGTAATCTTACTCACCGAATAAGCCACCATGGACAAGCAGCAGTGTCGAGGGTAAGACGGTTTTTTATCTAGCAAGCGTTCGCCCTGGTGACACGGTGACATGGTGAGTGCTTCTAATCAGCATTATAAGGCGGCTGCTCCTTGTACTCCGCTAACCCGACGAAGAAGCTCATGAAACATTCAGTCAAACACCAACTGATCTAGAACAACTCTGGCGCCTTGCAAATTGCGCTTGGTTAGACAAAGACTAGGGGATCATCCTACGATTACAAAAACCTACATCGTACCGAGCGACCAAGTAGGATCATAGCCCACTGATTAAACGACGGTGATTACGTCCGACTTTACAGTGATTGACCTAAACTCCTAGTCAAACGTTCGTTACTCTAAAGACTAATGACACTCCTTTCCCACTTCATACTTTCATCTATATTGGATGTTTCATTCGGCTGTCCTAATGGTAGTATCTCCGAAAGACGTCCAGTCCTCCTCCTCTAGCATTCGCCTTCAGCAAGCATCTAAGCCTTACCAAATTCACTTTCGGATGACCTTCTTCGTCCTCCATGCCTTGTCAAACCAGCCACATTTAACGCAAGAACTTTAATAAGTATACATTAACAAGTATTTCTAACTCAGACACGAAGAGATCCCGGCTGTCGATGTGCGCTTTACGCAACAAACTCGCATTCAAGATTCCAGATCTGTCATTTGAGTGAAAACCAACCAACACTTCCACAAGACCCTATCTGCGCCTTTCTGGAGACCCTACGGGAGCGGCTTCTGATCATATTGATATTGGTGTGGCTCACAGCGAGTACTTAGTTTATAGTGATTGACCGGATCGCAGTTGGCAACCGATTATATGCGATGAGAATTGGAGGCTCGTGCAATGTAAGCAGTTTTTGCTCCTAAAGACGAAATTTCATTGTCGTCTTAGCGTACACGCTTAGTGACTGGAACTCAGCAGCAATCAACTACTAGTTCTAGCGAAAGCTTCATGGCCCCTTAGGTACAGTAAAGAGGGGTTATATCGGGGTTAATGGAAGACATGAAAAATAGTCAACTACCTTAAAGCAAGGGGCATTTAGTTTAGAAACGGTTGCCAGTCCTGTGTGAAGACCACTGCGTATTACTCTTTGATACGAAATTCAGACATTTAATAGCCGATGAGCCAGGTGGCGTCCACTGTGTACCTATCAGCAATAAATATAGATCACCATCACCATCGTTCAACGTTAAACAGCAGGACAAGCCTTTTCCCATAGTTACATGCTTTTATAAAAAGTGAATATCGAAGGGGAACAGGAAGCGGACTCACGCAGGAAGGAATAGATAAGAATTCTGCTGCAGCCAACACAAGGAACACACGCTAACTGTACAGATGCACTTTTTCAATCACCTTGATTCAATAAGTGACAACACAATCGCCACTGTTCATAATTCTAGATAGGCCATATGGCTATCACCTACCGATGCAGCGATTATGCACAAGATTTCCGACCATACTAGAGCACTTGCAGCAACTTCCTCCAACTTCTTGGTAGTAATGTACTCAGATGTAGTTTGTTTAAATCTTGCTGAAATGGCCTGCGTACAAAAATAAGAAGGTGAGGGAAGTCGCTACATCCGTCTTGACTTCGAATCCGGCTCAGTCTACACCAAGCTGTCAGTGTGTTTTGGTGGGAGCTGGAAACGCATGACACAGTGACGGCTGGAATACAACAACCTGTTTGACCAGACCCACCCTTCGATTTCCAAAAACTAAATAGAAGAAAAGTAGGAACTGATCTCACCTAATTATAGCAACTAGCACCGATTACTTACCAAGAATGACTGGCCTTTTGCTACTTAATTGAGCTGTGAGGTTCAGTGATTTCGTGGCGCACGTTAATTCACTCCAGTTGGCAACAAGCTTACATTATCAAGGCTGATAAAGAGACACTAGCTCAACATAAGCGGCCGTAGGGTTTGCGAAACTCGGTGTTCTCGACCAGTATCAAGAGTGGGATTTGTCGCTGTTATGGAAAATTCCCGGAAGCTGTTTAGTTTTGTCCGAGTTACTGATACAGTGAAACTAAATGTGACCGACACAACATCGAAAATTGACTGCTAACCCATTTATTACTAACAGCGGCAGCTAGTACACTGGGCGGAGCTATTCGACGGAGTTTATCTAGTATTCACCATCAGCCCTTTCCGCGCTTTGGAGTTGAGTTTTGACAACTCTACTTACTCAGATCTACAAGGCTATACAAGCCTTGGGACGACAAAAATGCTGGGCTGTGATAGCCCCTAGCCAGCCCTATTCAGTATAAAGTGCTTACTGGAGGAATTCAGATTCTGCCCTCCAAAGTTTCATAATCCGAATAGATCATTGATCGAAATGTGAATCAGTTGTTGTCCCCATCCTCAACAGAATCTCACGCAGTGCGAACGACATGAGTAATATCCCAATTGCAGTAAAACGAGAGCTATTTGTATCCGTCATTCTTGACCTGTTGCATAAAAAGTAACGAGTTAACCCGCTAGGGGCAGGCTAAGTCGTTCATCCTTCAGCAATTATCAGAGCAACGGTATGTTTTCAAAAACAGTCATTGTATTCCTACACGTTCTCACTACCCTCGACTCCGTCGACAAGTCTGGTCTATAATGCTGCTGGTTGAAGAATGGTGTAATTAAGAAGCAAGTATCGGTCCTCAATAAATTGTACGATCATAACTATGATCGGGCTAGGGCTCATGCCCAGATTTTGTCACATTTCGCCGTTTCCAATGAAATACTACAAGGCAACCGTATATCACTGTTTCTTCTCAAATTTGCCCCACAGGATGTTCTAGCGAAAGATTTTTATGGTCTAGTAGACGGTGAAGTCAAACTCCTCCCGGAGGTCGAAGTTCGTTAGACCACTTGGCTACTGACGTACCCTGATTGATATATGCCTTGCATCTTTGAAGTTCAAGGTATTTCTATAAGACTGGTAGGAGCTCATGCCCATACCCACAGTTAGAAGAAGCCGAATAATTTAGTTCAGTCCAGCTTTCACAGGACAGTGGCGGTCGGATGGCCAAACTTGTGCCCAGAATGCTACCTGTACAATGCATGAAAATCTGCATCCACTATTGCAACTGAATCACTTCAGTGTTACCATGCATAATATGATGACTATCCAGTATGGCCGAAAAGAAAATGGGTAGACTTATTGTCATCCCCAAACAGAGGGAAAGCCGCGGTGTAAGCACACCATCACATTATCCTAGTCTGAGTATAGTTACAGCCACAAACAGTGGTACGTGCGAGTACCACGATGAACTACTACAGCAGTATTCTACCTCTCGGAGCGCTTCATTCTACTTCACATCCAGTGCCACGGAAGGTTGATCACAACTGGAAGTTGCTTTGGGACGGAGGTAATAAAAATAACGAGAGCCAGGTTTCTTTCACAGATCTGGGACTTTTGTGGCACCGTCATTACATCCTGCTTTCCGTCAAAGAACGGTTTACAATGCCATAGTGAGCAGTGTTCTGCCTGACGGTTCTGAGACCTGGAGGCTCCGTGCTCACGATGCTTTTCCATACTCGATTACCTATGTCTTCGAAGTATTGCTCGAGTCTGGCGAGGAGACTGAATCACCGATAACGAAATGAGTTGGGCGCGGATAGTCGTCTTCTGACTGAGGTAATTACTCATTAGCCCCTTCGGTGACTTGAATGCATTTTGCACATGATTTGCCCTTTCGTGCTCTTCCACCACGTTCTGACTAGGGCTGGAAGAAAAAGTGTGCCGCTCAGGCTGTGACTTGATGCAAATGCACGAAGATGTTAGCCTCAGTTTTGGCATTTATTGATACTTCCCTGCTTTCTGGTTGAAGCCACAGAGACGAGAATTGCCTGTGGTTAATAATGCTGAGATATGGCGCAGAACGGAAGTCAAGGAACAAAATGCTGTATATCCTGCCTGGCATTCATGTCCACGAAAAAAGCCAACGCGAAAGCAGTGAAAAACAAAGGTATGTAAGTTGGAAATATGCAATGCAATTTGAATTCTGTCACCTTGCTTGTTTACTAGGCAATATATACGTATATATGTATATACATTAGTCCGTTGTAAAATACAAATATCTGGTCATGAAATTTATTTAGCTCGGAGAATCGATGACGTGTCATCCAACCATCACAAACAAAAGACAAAATAACACGACAGTATTTTGTATGTTTCAGAAGTTAAATTTGGTCGAATTACACGAAATGATTTTGTCAACAAACAACTGAAAATAAATTCATGGAAAATGTAGTTGGAGTTGGTTAAAGGGCAGCATATGAAATCGAGGTAACTTTACAATGTTGAGCATTGTAGAAGTAAGTGCTGAGTGGAATATCTTATCACGGAACCCTAGCGCCAGTAGATTTTACCAACGAAATATCAGGATTGTATATAAAATTTTTGGGCTCCTTGATCGGTCGCAATTGGGATTTGTACCAAACAAGTGTTTGAGCCGTCGGATGACGGTCAAACAAACGACCAGAGGATCTATCGTCTGCAGAACTAAATGGTCGATGAATATAAAGCGTCAAATGATCGATATGCTGCAGCACAGCCTGATGTCTACAGGCAAGAGATTCATAGTGTTTGTTGGGAGTTACCTAGAGGGAAGATGCAAGTAAAATAGCATCTGCGGTGAGAAAAAACAAAGACCTCAAAGCGCATGTTGTTGAACAGCAGACCAATAGGACGTCTGTCTAGAATCATAATCGAGGAGTTGGAAAGCTCTGACGGAAAAGTACGGAGTAGATTGAGGACAGCACCGAGACGTATTCAAGTCAAGTAAAGTAAAGTATTTGCGTATCGCGAAGAATGAATGTTTGGTCCTACTAAGCTCAGAAATGGATTTGGGTTTGCGACCGTGAAATGAAATAATAAAATGATTAGGATCAGATTGAAAACTACTTTCATCAGCTATGTGGCCTAAGTAAATGGAGCGACAGGTTGCGAAAGTGCGTCACGATTTACGGCTAGGTTGTGTACCTTCAGACCCACTGAAGTCGCTTTACTGTTTCCGAATTCATCTGAACAATGCCATAGTTGATAGTGATGACAAATGAATAAGAAACAAAGTGGAATATCCATGCGGTTCATGCCGATTAGACCAAATGTAGAAAACTAGAGTCAATATTAGGATCGAGTATGCGGTAATAAAGCAGAATGAATGTGACCGACATTGCCTCATTTACGACACATGGCATCGCGGAATGAAATGGGTTTTATCGCCTATAATACTGGGAGTTGCAACGATTAGTACTACTGAATTTATTCTTCTTAAGGGAGTGGGCATTACGGTACAACTCAAACACCGACCATGCTGAGCAAAATGGGCAATCCTGGGAAAAAGGTTGCCAAAATTCAGAAGAATTAATTATAACGATTAATCTGCCTGTTTGTAATCGCAAAATGGTCTGAGTGGGGCATCGGAGAGAGATACTTCACTATTCCAACTGCATCAACACTCATATCTGGAAACTACGGCTTCAGAAACTCCCTCAGCAAATCAGACGAAAAAATAAGCGGAAGGAAATGACGTTTTTAATCAAAAAGGGTACCACTACCAATTATTGCGAAAAGCAGTTTTCCTGTGTAAATCCTTTTCGGTATCAAACATCAAACCCCTCTCCGCCCAACATTTTTCAGTGGACTCTGTGACTTAATTACCTACCAGTGACCAATAATGTTGAACGCCGTGAAAGCCACAAAACCTAAAGGAATCGTCGGTTGAGCTGGTACCGAATTTGCGGAGAAAACCTCGAGGTCCGTATCGTTAGCTGCAGAACGATAAACGATTGCACCTGAACGAGAACCGTAATTATGAACGGGTAACGCTGAAGCTGTGCTTCGCCACGATCGGTTACCCAAGCAGGGCAAGCATGGAGATGAACTGAACTTCCCATAAATGCTTACACTACGACTACGATCGGAATAGAAACAACTCACGGACAAATACACTAATAGATAAGCACATTTTTCGCAAAGGGTGAGTAGACGGACAGTATTCGTGTGAATATGGAAAAATCGATTCACTACCTCCACAAATTGTCCAATGGGACTTCGTGTCTTCTAAACTTGTACCAGTGACACTAAACGTGTGTGAGCGCACTGGCGAATAGCTTTTTAAAAACGGCACCAAAGAAGCCCTTAAATATTTTAACAGGATGCTATGGTGAGCCTAAACATGTGGTAAGTCTAAGACTGTCCGGTGTCGGGACAAGAGCACAACAGGGCGCGGGTGAAACGGAGCTGTCACACATTACGGAACCATAAGACGTATGCAAAGGAAAATCCAACTAGTGGAGGCCAAATCTATTACCAAACTTTGGAATGGAGCTGACGCTGAGGTCTATGAATTATGGCTAGCTGGAAACGGTAGTATACAATCGCTCTTCCACGCATCCAGTTGCGACTCAAACAGCATAAAAGGCCATTCGGTAGTCCTTCGACTGACACTTTGAGTAAACCGGTGCGTAAAATTTAACTTATCTGCTCTCATTTGTTCGCACTACCAATAAACCACTGTGAAGTGCCACTCCACAACACAGAATTTTCGAGTCATTAAGTTTTTAAACACTAAGATGAAAGCTCAGCAGCCCCGTAAATGCAACCTTAGGTGTCACTGAGGGCACTGTCTACGGATTAGACTGAAGTATCCTTTACTTACTCCCGAAGTGCCGCTCTATCCTGAAAAACCAAATAGCTTTCTCGATTCAATTTACTTTTTTGGACGACGCTATCTCGATGGGTATTTCTCCGAAAACCCTGGAATATTTTGAGAATCAGCAGTTAAATTGTGGACGAACGTCACCATACATAACAATTTTGATTGCATCAGTCCTTAAAAGAATTTAATGTATTCCACCATCCCTTCGGCTGTATCAAAAGAAACTCCTTAAGGGGGAATCTACGGGAAGTCTGGTGCTGCTTATTTACTTACAATTTACTGTTTACCGAGAGCATTTATGGAATGCAGTTCACAAGTTGAGCCCTTATATCTGAAAAACGAATACATTTCTAGGACACAATGGGTAACAGTTGAGGGCCTTCTTGGCACATATGACGACTTAAGTGGAAGACCAGATTGGACAATTCTAATAAGCTTAAAAGTTGTGGGGCTGAAACGCGGCGTATTGCGCAAAAAATAAAAAGACGGTGATTGAACTGAAATCCGATTACCGAATCGATACATGGGAAATGTTGCAAAGAAACATTCGATGAGCTTCTAAATGAAGTGGACGATAAACTGGAGACGAAGAAAGGCAAATGTTCAGGTGCTTGTCACAGGCGACAAGTCCATTGTAAAGTACAAAAATAGCCGAGAAAATGCCCATAGAAAAAGTGGTAGTGTGGGAAGGACTAGGTAAAGAAGTAACAAGGCGAAAACTTCAACCGGGTAACAACCGGGGACAGCAGATTTCGAAGCATCATTGACGAAGAATAACGGAGTTATATGCACTAAATGCGACCAATGGGTAGGTAAAATTGCATATGTAAAACCGAACGCTGACGAGTATTGTACAGGAATTCAGATGCTGCTGCCGAATGGATGTAGACGCTGGCCATGAAAAAATGTATTGCTTACTAAACAGATTGTTGATGTGCGTGTTTACATAATGCGAATGAGTTCGAGATAACGACAAAGGCTATACAGTGGGCGTGTAATGCGGCGAGCGATCTGATGTAGTGGGATCCGGAGCAGAAGTACCATTCGGTTCGGCCGGCAAAGGGACTTCCGTTTGAGATGTCACTCCATTAGGATCAGCTGATTCAGATTCTGAACTAGATGACGCCCTGGGGGGGACTTGACTAGCACTTTGACTCACGCTAGATACGTCTCCATCATCCAAGGGTGGTCCAGGGGAATACGTCAGTGGACAGGGGTGAATCAATTCTGTGGGCTGACCAGAACATAAGAAGCCCAGGGGTGACTCCGGAGCTAAGGGTACTGTGTGATACGGAGGGCGGAGAAAATATGTACCCGGTACCGCAGACCTTATCCCGGGAATAGGGTTTGATGGCGCAGTTTGTTGGAAAGGCACAAAGGTCGCGACCGGATATTCAGCAAGAGCTACATCAACCATTGCTTCATCTTCGTCTGACATAACTTCGTCCTCGCTGTCGAATGCGTCAGAATCCGCCGGATCACAGCGCTTTGACTCGAAGATAGGAGGCTTTGATATTGAGCGGTCGCTCGGAGCTGGCTTGTGTGATTCTGCCTCAATCGGTGAAGAGTCTGAGAGTAATGGATGCGTCCCTGATCGACCAGTCAATGAACTATTTCGATCGGGCCGCGGAAGTGGGAGACTCTGTGATCCGGAACAATGGGACATTAGCTGTGCCAAAAAATTACAGCAGTGGAAAAAACTAGCATGAACCACGAAACACAAAAAGAAACACATCCTTGATAAAATGAATCCCGCGAGCAACAGTGAGTATATATAGTAGACCAACAGAGAACTAACAAGGGAGCAATCCATCTATGAACAAAGAAGATTCTAAGCAGATTAATAAACCCGCTTTTGAACTCGAAATTGAACGGGAAACAAGAAGGAAGAAACCGTTCTCACTAGAAGAATTGCAAATCTAACTTTTCGTGTTGAAATTCTTCGAAAGTGAGCAAAAAGTGCAACTGAATGAATTATGCCACATCACCATTTACACTATAAATAAATAACTGAGGAACTCGATATAAAAACACCAGACGAAAACGGCTAAGTCATACCAATTCTCGGACAGGTCTGAGCTCCAGCCGGAATTCAGGGCAAAGCCGCATGGCGTCCTTGGGTTGCAGACAGGGCAAAGACCACCAGTATTAATGGCCAGCTGTGGATAAGGTGGATCCAGACTTACTGAATGGGCAGTTGCAGACAAGCAACGGTAGCGATCAGGGAATGATGGGTTTTCGTCTGGAAGGTATTTGCGTCAAAACCCCAAGTCCGCTGATGACACTAACGGGTGGGGCTTAGCACACCATCCAGGAAAAACTATTTCCCCTGCTGTGTCCTAAAAAAGGTTTATCAGGAGAGGTGCATGCATTGCTCAACGGCTCACCGGCTCATCTGGAATAATTCTGCCGCCTTGCAGATCGCGCTCGGTTGCGCAAAGGCTAGGGTTATATCGTCGAATCAACAGGCCCACTTGGGATCGGAAAAAGGAGTAATACATCCCAAAGGAGAACTATAGGTGAAGACGAACGATCGGTGAAGGAGTTTGGAACAGCTGTCGTTTGTGGCGAATTCTATATAGACGTCTCTTTTTCGGTTTTTTCTGTAGTGTTTTCCTATATTTGCCCTGGTTCCGTTGGCATGCAATCTGTACTCAGATTAGTAAAAAAATATAAATAATCCTTTGATATACAATTCATTGGAAGGCATTGGCAGAGAACAGTATAGTCAACTGAGTTGAAAAACAGAAAACAATGAATAGCGGAGATCAAACAGTCATTTAGTCGTTGCGCCTGAGATGGGAAACAATGGACACGAAGGAGTTTAGCAACACTTTCTCCTTGTTGAAAGTGCAAACTTCCTCGCATTTATATGAAAATATTTTGTATGTAAATGAAAGCGAAACACTAAAGGTTTTGCTCCATAGAACAAGATTTCACATTAAATTCAATATTTCAAAACCAAACTGAAGTCGGGACTATATTACAGTCCCAGCATGAAGAGAATGGAAGGAAGAATGAAGGTACATGTTGGGTCGAAATGACTCACTCCGGTTGTTTGAACCCGAGGTGGTGTGCGATTTTGGTCCGCTTGCGAATGACCAGATACTGGCGAACAGACCACGAACGGATGTGCACCAGCGGCAAGTCGAAGCGACTCATGAACATCCACGCCAGGTTGACTGGCCCCAGCAGGAATCGAACCACCAAGGGCCGTATGATCCAACAACAAATCAGGCGGACCTCGATACCGAAGGGGTCCAGTGCCCGAACCCACCGAAGGTGGAAGTTGCGGACGCAGCTCTTCCTCAATTACAGGCTGTGGCGCTGCTTGGCCTCCTATTAGTGGTGCTGCCGAGTACTGATGAATCATGCGATCGGGAGCTGACAAGGTTTGCCGAGGATAGCCATAGATCGTGGGCCCCGGTGGCCAGGATGGGCCGAATGGTAAATGGAACGGGACCCCGTGTAATTGAGGTCGCATATATCCTATGTTGGACCCGAAAGGAGAACTCACCGGATGAAATCGCGGACTACATGGTGTTGACAAGTCTACCGCATAAGTGGATGGCTGAACAGATCCAAAACCGGGCATGTATGTGGAATGAGTTGGATCGGGGATTGAGCCGATCGGTGTCGTTTGGTGAGAATGAGGCCCGACATAATTCAGCCTAAAAGATGGTGGGAAGATTGGGGCGGGATACTTCGAAAACGGAAGATAGAAAAGGGATTATAAGGGAGATGAAGTAATTTTTTTGAGGAAATGCAACGAATACAACCCAGTGAAAATTTCGGAAACAAAAAATCAACTAATTAGAACCATGTTCCAAAGCATAAACCTACGAGTCGAAAGAACTGCAATTCGTGAAAACGACCACGGAATCGACCTTCATGTTTTGATTGCTTCCATAAGCTGAGAAAAATGAGGTGCAGACGTTTGCTAACGTGGGTTTGCAGGATTGCACCCAAGCCTTGGTTACCTTTGAATAACTGACCGACTCTAAATGATAGATGCATCGGGAATTGTAAAAGCTTTTGGTGGCGCATCTAAGATAAGCAATTGACTTCCACAAAAATTCGCATCGCAAAATTCAAAAGACCAAAGCAAATGGGATCCGAAATAGTATCTGATACTCAGCAAGAGACATAATACAAGTAATCTTTTACCTCACATTATTTACCTACTTTATTAAACGACAACAGACATTACTCTTGGAAAGGGGAGTTGCACCCAACTGAGAGCTGTCAAACGAAGAGTTTGAATGGCGGCGGGAGGACTCGAACGAATCAATTTCAGACTGAAAATTTACTGTATTAATCGCTTGACTACCGTGGTGTACATAACACGACACAAAAGAATAGCGACTCAACTGACGAAAAGATGTTGGTGGTAGTTGGGCGAGAGGCACTTCGCGACTGTCCATAAAACAAAAAGTTACTCTGAGAACCATAAGTGGGGCCTTTGAATGGAAAATCAGACCCAAAAGACTGAGGCGTCAGCCCAGCAGAGTTGAACCCTGTTCTTGTAAGGGAAGAGTTAGACGAATTAAACAGTTTTGGTGATTTGGGCTGTTGTACCAAACCTGGTGATCGTATACCGCGTATATAGAAGACCCGATCAACCCTCACCAGTTTGAAGCAGTTGTGGCCTTGATGTGGAGTTCGATTATCGGTCCAAGGTGGAGCCTACACAGCATCAGTAAGGTCGGTCCTGCTACACGATCCAGAAAAGCGGCTTTTGAGAGGCGAAGATGAAAGAACATCAGTGTTGACAGAAGACGATGGAAGAATTTTGCCAGAAACTCAGAAGTTGGGCCTAAGGCAATGGGCTCCACGGTTCAACTCTCAAAACAGGCAATGAATATGCATAGGTTTACGCGTTTGGGACATCTATGCACTCATTCAAAGCGACTGCCTTGTTGTCCACTGTTCTCCAAAACAGGTACTGGTTGGAGGATGAGTCTAGGTGGCCAGACTATGGTATGACAAAAGGATATGAAAACTTCAACCAATGGAGTGACTCGTGCAGTTCGAGTTAGTTCAGTGGGTTGGGATCAACAAAATCCCTCTAAATGATGAGTGCTGGGCGCCTTCTTTTCAAATGCCACAAAAACCCGTTAGGGGCATAGTAAGTCTGGTCCGCCATTCAATAAGATTACGGTCTCTTGTTTCCCCTAGGTACACGTGAGAAGCGTCCGAGCCGCATTTCTCAATCACCGGCTCCGGCCTAACTTTCAGGGAGCGTAGGGTCCTTGAATTGAAACGACCAAAAGCGCATGAACTCGACTATCGGTCACTGGTTCCCAAGAATTTACAAGCACCTTATTTCGCTCTGTTGTTTCGCAGCTCAAGCGTTTGACAGTGACAAGAGGGGTCAGGCGAGACAAAATGAAAGATCTACTGATGCCTTGTGTATGAAAAATGGAAAACACGGACCGGAATCGAACCGAGGGCTTCTGTTTACCGGAAGGGTGCTCTACCATTGAGCTGCCATGAATACAGCTGAATGCAGGTTATGAAACTGAACGTTCGGCGTTGCGCACTTAGTTTTGCAGGCAAAATAACCATATCGTCAGGCTAACAGAGGTCTGGGATAATGAAATGTTTCAGGTTTGCCAGGTAGGAGGGGTTGTGAAACAGCGAAATTCAAATGAAGAGACCAAGAAATTACAACGCACGGGCTTCTTTAATGCATAGCAGAACTAACGCACCTGAAGAACAGGAGACGAAAACATTCAAAATGGACCTCTCGGTATTTGAAAGGGATAGCGGGGATTCATAAGTTCTGTCAGTATGAAACCAGGAGACAGTGCGCAAGTCCATTTAGACCGAGAAGTGGACCGCTAAGCATTTAACAAGATGGTACAAATGATCTATATTGTTTCATCTTAGAAAACAGAACTCAAAAAGTTATTGTCTCCCACATAGAACAGGCATATTATAAAAATCTCTATTGGTATGCATAACTGAAATTGAAGATTTCGATTACGAGTTTAACCAGTGAGTTCGACTCCGATTCATACTAGTCAAAATTCGTAGGAAACAATATAACTGGGTAATTTAGGACTTATTCGCAATGAGATTCCTCCCGTATTCTATAGGAGCTATCTTCAATTTGACAGACAATTACAGTTTTGCTGGTAAAAACTGAGACTTGAACTAAAACCACATTGACTGAGTGACGGAAGAAATCTGCAAGAAGTACTTGGGCCAGAAAGATTACTGCTCTTGACCGGTTTGACATGGACCCGTGAATGGTAACAGGACGGTACACAGTTACACCCACAGATGCAGTCCGCGATACGACTATGCGAGAGATTAGTCAGCGTTTGTCAGAATGAACGAACGGGCACCGAATGACCTGAGAACGGAAACGTTCACATAAAGGCAAAGCGAAGGAGGTGGGCATGAGCAGAATATTTTCTCTGGTTCAAACCCACGGGAACGGAAACGGTTGACTGTTACTGCAATCGACCGTGCTGTTCTTAATATATCCATATCGTAAATGGTTAATTCAAAGCAATTAGTCAGTTATATCGCCAAGTACGAGAACGGCATTTTGATGTTGCGCATTAAGGGTGCATACAAGCAATAGTGCGTAAATATATACGCTATATATATATATATATAATGAAGAGAGAAAGGGAAAGAAGCGTTGCGTACAGTTCACCGCATATATGATAGCTTTTCCACTTTCCACTTGCATACCATGGATTAACCATCGGAGTCTACGGTTCACGCGTGAACATATGTTGGAAGAACTAAACCACAACTAAGGAAAAAAGTAAACTGACAAAATAGCGCGCGTAACAAAGAACGACAACACAGAACAAAACAAGTAGTTTGTCAACAATGACGAAGCAGGCACACAGTGACTGGAGCAGGGAGCTCGTGGTGACTTCTCATATGAGCTTGAAAGTGTAGTCCAACGAAAAACTGTCATATCAATTTGTTTAGATTGCTGGAGCCACAACTTATTAGTTGTCAAAAGTGACAAAGACAACGGTAAAATTTCGGCTGGAATGTTTGCAACAAACAACAGATAGAAACAAATATGCGTTACTCACGAACTGAAGGAGTAACAAGATATTAAAATGAGAAAAGGATAAGTGGGATCACACACGATTATTTTCTCTTTTTTATTACATGCTTGACACATGGATATAGTGGAAAGGGAACGTCTCACAGCTGGTAGTGCCAAATGTATGGGGAGGGGGTTAAACCACTGGAAATGGCTGAGAAGCTTAGGAAAACACAAGATCCCAACAGTGCCGGCTAGGTAACGAGCCCAGCGACTGCGAATTGTCATCTGTAAGCCGCAGGCTAGTTGGATGCAAAGCTGACAGCCATAGTGAACTAACTATAATGTTATCTGAAGCCCATAATTTTCGAGGAAGCAATGAATCTAGATGGCCAACGTCAAAATTAGGCTACGAATAACTGAAACATCATTACAAATCTAACGGTAAAGTGTGCACTCCTATCCCATGTTTCAATGTTCATCGGACTGTGATGAGTTTCTATACCTGATCACCATTCCAGCATATTGTCCAACGCTGTCATCGGACTCTCAACACATGTAGATGTAACCAGGAGGACAGAAACAACGTCAGACAAGCCAGTGGTGAGTAATTCACTGCAGTAACCCACATCCTTCAAGGGAACTCTAATCGGATAAGCGAAACAGGAAAAGTGTAAATGATCATTCTTAGCGCCAGGCAAGAATAGTCATCCTATAGTATTCTCCATACTTTTGCGATGTTTAAAAATGCTGGATACTAGGTGAATGAAAATGTATCATATCCCTATCCATGGCCTGGAAACTTACCAGATAACATGTAGCTCTACTTGCTCGTAACCGAAATGTATCAGATGAGACTGCTGAAGCAGATTGCTCAACCCCTGAAAAACAGGTAAGTATCACACCGGATCTGCAGGAGGTTGGCGGTTGTAAAAGTCAAACCAGTAACTCATACAGTTGAGGAAATGTCGCACTTATCAAGTCGCCTGAGACGTATCGTGAAATGGGAACCTAAATGCGATCTGTGGCCATAACACCCCAGCCAAGAAGAAAAAGCTACCAACGGCTAACACTGGTTGTGATGCATTCCAAAATTTACATCGTTAATTTTTATAAGGTACCATTAGTCACCTTAAGCAAATATCTTGAATTTCGCTACAGGTTTTTCTTATATCTTTTGTACACTACAATAAGACCAGTTAAATATAGCTGATCTTGGCTGTTCAGATAAATGCATCTGATCATGAAAAATGAAACCATACTGGAGCACGAAAATTCTATAGTTTTTGGAAGGGTCGGAGGATTAGTTTGCATTTGCTAATGATTTCAAACTCGCTTGTTTAACAGAAACACTGGTTTTATCGAATATCCCACCTACGACAATGCCCCTGGTCTCTTAACTTAACTCAGAGGGGTTAAGTTAAGTATTTATTAACCGGGATATTTTGCGTTAACTGGGGCATATTGGTGGTTGATCATGAAAAAGAAAACCTTCATTTAAGAAGAATCTTGATTTACATCAAAGTTGACCTCGCGTCAAGGTCATTTAGCCACGCTGCATTAATCCCTCAAATTGTCATCGTGACAATGAATCAGTGAGCGAGGAACAGTAAAATATTTTGGTACCACAAAGTGGAAGAAAATGAACTGGATGGAAAGCCCTGGTCGATTGAAGATCTTATTTAAGATTTCACCGCTGTTTTAACTAAGCAAGACCACCATTTGGATAACCCTGAACGAACAGACTATACCAAGAGCCTGTCTTCCATGGGAAAAATCAACAATATCGAAAAGTGACCACAAAGTTAGTTAGATTCGTGTTAAAATGCTCTGACAGAAGATCAGTTCTGTAATCGTGAGTTAGATTATTACCGATATTTCGTGCACTATTGCCCGGATACAGTGGCCATCAGTGCCAGCGACTACAGAGTATGGATTGCTCGCACAATAAAGCAGGAAATATATCTAACCTGTGCAGTTGCAGAAGACGTTGAGCGTCTAAATATGGCAACCTGTTAATTTTGTTGATAGATGCATGGCATGCGATAACGTGCAAAACAATAAAAAGAACATCGGCAGAAGGAAATTGTTCGAAAAATTTATCTAATTTCCATTAAACATGTTTATCATTACATGAGCAGAATACAGATATTATTTTGATCCTAGGAAGCAACGCGTTTCACTCTATCAGAATTTAGAAAACGTGTCATCATAGCGAGTAGAATGGTTTCCTTTCGACTTGAAGTAAATCCAGCAAAGGCATACTTGGATCCTGAAGCAATTCATATAAAAGCACCATGACCTGAATCTTGATGCCATCCAGTGTTTCGCATCTTAATGTGATAATTTAATGAACTACCCATTCAGTTGACACTGACGCAGAAATTCTAAAACGTTTTGTAAGATAAAGTGGAAGCAGTTTCATACTGGAGGTTCTGGATGCCACATCAAAATGACGAAAATATTAGTGAAAGATAGTGGCAGGTCCATCGATTGCCCTAGTTTATCGATCATGGAACGCTAGCAACACGCGCCCAATTGTTGTCAATAAATAACACTTCGTTCCCGTGGCGCGCTCGTAATGTCATGGTTCACACATACAGATGGTGATAAGAATGGTATATGGCCTAAATTTCTAACTTATTAATTCGTTCGGTAAATCCAAAGCTCAGTGTTTATTATCGAAAAGATTCGACAGTTCTTGCTGAATAAACGGAGTACAAACTCAAGCAGTTCTTTTTTGCTGTTGCCTATTGAAGCGGAAAAAGTTTACTTAAGGCATGTGTGAGCTTCAGCAAGACCTGTAAAACTGGTACGGAATCAAAACAGTAAATTTAGTCAAAACCACTTTGTACCATGATCGAATGGAACCAAGGTTTTCTAGTCAGTCTGAGAGTTCAAGTATGTGGGATATCGGTTTCCATGCTCTGCGAAGTAACGACATAAACAACTTTAGCGACGTGCCTTTGTTGTCCCAGTGCGTAAACCTCTCGATTGTCCGCGGTCATAGATTCCCTGATACTTCGATTCACAATGGAAGACAACCACGAACAAGTACGGAAACTGCGTTCATTTCTATCTAGAAACGAACAGCTTACACAAAGCGAAAAAGAAATCATGGGTTTATATCGCGTTGGTACTGATCGGTCAACGTGATGAACGAATGTGATTAGTTGAATGGCATAATAACGTGTCGGCTTCTGATTGGTTGGCGGGCTGTTGGGAAAGGTAGGCAACACGCTAAATGAAACAAAAGAGTCTGCTTCTCTGTGGAATATGAGGGTCTTTCAGTGGTTAGTGCCAACCAAGCAAATGCCACTGGACGGATTGAATTTTTATTAACCATTTGTCGATGACGTATTCTCAGGAAGCCTTCCGGCTACTCCCTGACAGTTCTGACTGTAATTCAACTATCTGCGATGAGCTGGGACAAATTTTCTGATTTCCTGATGGCATCAAAATACACACCTAAACTAAATCTCTTCTTGCCAGGACAGTTCAATTTCGAGCCAACAATCAAACAGTAACAACCCACATCATGCCTCTTACATAAAAAACAATGTAAACATCAGTAGGATAACATTACTCGCATTATCAAATCGGAATATCCCGCTGTCTAAACAGAAGTGAATGTCCCGATTCTCACGTGGTAAGGCTATTTCCACAATGAGCTATATTACGGCGTTAATAAGCGAAGCGAACAGAGGACAAGTCTATGGAACGTTATAAGGCTAACCCAAGTGAAAGAGAATCATAGGACTGATTACTTAGTGCAATGATTGTGGGTTAAAACATCTGAGGATGTTGAATAACGCTGTGACATGAAAACGACCATCGGGTACAGGTTGGAATGATTTTAACATACGCAAATTCACATTAATGACATCGCTATTCACTAAGCATGCTACAACTCGGGTGAACCAGCCTACATTGTACCCTGTGGACGACAACAGACACGCATTCACGTTGATGTGCGGAACCCACTGCTACGCGAAATCGATCGTCCAGCTAAAAAGCACGGATATTGATAGATTAAATTCGGGTTTTGATGACAAACTCTCCAATTGGACAAATGAACAATTCTGATCTAACATTAATGAACTGCGCAAATGAGGGCCTTTGAAATCGTTGAATGTGACCAAACCATTAGTGACTATGTTAAGCAAGCACAGAAGTATTATCTTTGTTTGTAGTCGTCACATAATTTAGCTGAACAAAGATGGGGCAGAAATGATCATCTGCTTTGATCACACTTAGAAATACGATTTTTTTCGTATTATACAACCGCCGGTAAGACATTAGACTTAAGCATGTTTGTGCATCAATAGTGTATCGTGTTAATCTAGGGACAGATGTGTTTAGAAAAAAGAATGATAGGATCAGAAACTGATTTTACGAAAACTAGAGTTAGACACAGCACAAATGCAATTTTGAAACTGTACGTTGAAGTAGAAGCTAGGTCACAGTTGCAAACATGGGCAATCTAAGGATATTTATTTGGATCATTATGCACGCACAGCAGAACTTTGTGACTTGATTTCCCATTTGGGGTCCCTCTGTCGATCGCGACCCCCTTCTGAAAATGACGTACACGGCGGGTTCATTAGTAAAAGAGGAATAACAAAAAGGTAAAGAAAGCAACAATGAAAAATATATGAAATTTTTATTCACTAAAGAAAAGGATTAAGATTGATTACTAGAGGATAACTGTCTGTCTGGAAAGTTTACGAATCTGACAGCAAGTAACTCACATCAATTATCAATGTGCATCTGACATGGTGAATGCAACAGGAGCTGATTATAGGGGTACGCAAGTGCCAAAACAGGAAACCATCCAAACAGGGAGAATGAACAGTGATCAGTAACCAAGCCCGTTGTTACTGTCCTGGCCGTGAAAACGATAACATTCCGGGATTCCCGTTTCTCATTTGATCTGGTTATCTAAATTCAAATTTTCATTCCACCGAAGTAGATGTGCATATCCACAGTGGTACCGGTCTTTCCAGCTAACTCAGTTCAGCTAATAAATGAGCTATGAGATTTATATCCAATAAATTAACAAACAATGGGACATTGCCACCAGGGGAAGACAGCTTACTGGAGTTTTCCTCTTTCTCTTGAACATACAACGGTCTACTGACAGTCGGTCGGTCGACAATAAGGAAAACTGACGACTGCAACCAATCTTGAGGACAATTAGATGGAATTCCAATGCTTCTCCCCATTTGCAATTTGTATAGCGTCGTGACTCTTTAGTAGGCAACAACAAAAATGTCCAGCATGCATCACTAATCAATTAACTATGCGATTCATTTTGTACAAAAAAGGCGTGTGTGCGTGTGTTCGTGTTTGCGCGCGTGTGTGTGTGTGCATGAGACCACGTAGGGAGGACAGAGACGGATCTATTCATAACTGCTGTGCAACACAACTGACAGTTAACGACGCAAATAAACGGAAGCAAAACAGAGGCACAAAAAAGACGCTCCCAACTCAGTGGGATCTACCATCAACTAAACATGAGGCACAAAGAAAACTATGATGACAATTGGGTACAATGGTCCACTGATAAGTCGGGACTTGGAGCTACGAGATACTGAGTACGTTGAAGAAGTCGGAAAAAAACAGAGAAAAAAAAAACTATTTTTTGTCAGAATGAAACTCCAGATCAAGCAATCAACAAGTAGGGAACAGTCTAAAATCTATCGTAGCTTAAGACTGACTCAGGAAACCCTAAAAGCACGTTGAAAAACTACTAAGTGAAGTTGGAGTGCAGTCAATGCACCAAGAGAACGAAACACTGTCCACCATGCTTCATTAGAAAACTGACAACAACGACAGTGCACCAATATTTCACATAACATTTATGCGTCGAGTAACGTTTATAGAAGTGGGAACATTGGTTGCTCATCGTTTATGTAAGTAATCAGAAGAGGTGTAGGATGTGGGCTGACCAGTCGACAAATTAAATGACAACTTTCCAAATTTATTTGATCATTTTTTTCATTCAACTCGAGTTTATCAAATCAAAGCTGAAACGGTGCAGTTGATCAGAGATTTCAGTGAACCTCGAAAAAAACCAGGTTCGAAAAACTGCTCTTCTCAATAAATTATAATTAGGCCAAGAGTACGTATAGCTTAGCTAGCAGGGTACTAGGAGACTAAGGCTTTGGATATCTACGTCTCGTGAACATTGGCTTGGGTGAGCACAGTGTAACATGGGGCTAGCGAGCCGCCGCATAGTGCAATTTTTCCATTAAGTTTGTGGAATCTGGTATCATATTGTACACCATGATGTGCTGGTACTTTTGGGTTCGCACACATACATTTTAAGTTGCATTGAGAATAAGCACGATGAAATCGCTGGTTTAAATAAAAACGTACAGGGGACGGACATAGGGAAAGCAACAACCGATGAGAAGATAAGTGTTTGTTTTTGTGTTTGAAGCGGACATATTTTGTGATTTAATTTGTTCGATTTTTGGTGTTGTATTTTTACGGGGCACGAGTTTTACAGACAGGTCACAGCATTTGCGTCATTGACTTTCATTCTGACCACTGTTTCTCAGCGCATAGGTCCCAATCAAGCGGGAAACGTCAATCGAAGCCAAAACCAAATCTAACTTGTTCATACCCCTACGCCAAACCATAGCCTTCAGCCTTGCCAAGCACTTGAAAAAGAGCACGAAGAGGCAGACGATGGATAAGCATATCCAATGCGTGTCCAAGCCAACGAAAGCGACGCATGACCAATATTACAGTTAGATGACTGTTTATATTCAACACGACGGCGCACTTCATCATTGTTCACTCAATGTTCCGACGAGACTCGAGCTTCGGAGACATCAGTGGTCGAATTGAGAAAGTCGTCCAGCCCCCTCAATGTGGAGGGACCAGAAACCGCAAACCGGGACATCACGGGCTTATAGGTTTCCTTATTCCTTATTCACATTCTCAATCAACATGTAGTAAATCCCACCGGATGTTTTTGCATTCATAAGAATATACTGACTGCTTAGTTTTCAGTTTTAACAGTTATTAAAATTGTACTAAGGTGCCCAAGCTTCGATAGCTATTACGGGCGAGAAATGAACGAAGGATGATGAAAGGACGTCAACTTAGAAACTAAAAAAAAAAGCTGTGCAGAAGAGGAATGCAAGAAGGCCACTGATTACAACACATGTTCTCTCCAACAGCACGTAGGGGACGCCGTGAGCAACAATCCAGAAGTTTAATTGGACCTACACGAGTTATTTCATTAATTAAAGTTTCTACACTTATTTACCATCTGAGCAAACGATCACTTCCATCGACCTTCGAATCAATATTTGTCCCTGGAAGCCAGAGTCGATCCGCAGGAACGTGTTACACATGCCCTAATGAACTGAGTATACTCAAACGTGTTGCCTACTGAACTCCGCGATCCAAAACGATACGCTTAACCTTTGAGGACTAAAAAAATCAACCTTACACATTACAGCAGCATTAAGAAGTCATCCGTTCTAAAAACACTAGCAGTCGTATATTTTGTTTCCAACGGCTGTGGTTCTGAGCCGCGCAGGAGGGCCGATTCTAGAGTCGCTGCTTTCATCACATTTTTAGTGGATAAACCGATGTCGATCGACGGCACAGGTACTTGAACATGGTGGACAATCGGGCCTTGTGTGTGCAAGAAGACACTTCATCTAATATGCAATTACGTGGTGAATAATAACTGCCCAAACACTGAAAATAAGACGGCAAAAATACAAGAACAAAAACTTATCTTGCCATTTATCATTTCCTTCTTTGATTTCACTTAATGTATAATTCCACTTACATGTTGTTGCATTGGTGTCATATCTGTCCTCAAGCTCGTGTAAAATATATATACTCTTCCCCCACAAGAACAAGAGTGGGCTGGGAGTCATTTTAGTCTTGAAGCGGTATTTTGCACTCTGACAGTACAAAACGCACCCCGAAAATGCAGCACGATCAATAAGGTCGTCAAGAGATACTTGCAACCTGTCGGGATCTTCATTGTGAAGCATAATATCGTATATGCCAAGTCAGACAATTCTCTGTCTGAACAACTATCAATGTCACTATCCTCAAACAAAGAAACGGCTATCTTCATAATCTCAAATGTCGAATACGAAGGAAAAACTGGAAGAAGACAACTCTGACAAGCATCCGTCCTTGAAGCATCACTTCTTGAGATGAACTCGAGTGAAAGGACTTCGTAAGAACGAACTCTGCCTCGGCTGTAGGCATACAGGGGTTGGAAGGAGCAATAAATTCCTCTTCGAATGGAATGTATTACCACAGGTCGAATAAGCCGAATATTAATTGTGGGCTATGAAAATGTCTGTGTTCTAAAATCGGCCGCAAACAGAACGTATGATTAATCCAAACTGAACCGACCGGAAACTGGCTTGATCCTCACGCACACGTGTTTCCCAAGCACTAGACAATCGGTGGGGGAAAATGACTGCAAGTGATTTAAATACAGTTCTTACCAAACAAAATCCCCTGTAATCCTCAAAAAATATTTATCACGTTTATTGTTAGTAGTTTAGACCACCTCTCACTTCAGTCACCTATCATATGTTCTTTTTCCCAAATCAAACACAGGAGTTTTATTTTATACAACATTAGAAATCCTCCATCATCCTTAAAGAACGACGGTGACAACCCATCTCGTCCAAGAGCCGTTTTCCTTATGATCAGTGATTTCCATTTTTTATGGGGAGCTGATTTGTAATTGTACTGTTTCATTTGAAGTTAAAATTGGAAGATTCAGTGTCAATGGACCAGGTGAACAGCTCTTTAAAGTGCTCAGCCCAAAGACCTCGCAGGACATTTTCAGGAGTAAATTAGTGAGCCGTCAGATCCTTTGGTCGCATTACTTACATCCGGTTTTAGTGTTGCAATATTCTTTATCGTCTGGCAAGGGTTTCAGATACTCCTGATAATCGGAGCTTTCTCTCCCTTGTTTCATTCTCCCATCCACCACTGTTTGCGGTCATTTCTTAAGCTTTTAGATAGCTGACCTCTCAAAGGTCCGCTGATTTCATTCTATGTAACATCCGAGGACGAGCTGGCGAGTATCTAGCGGGGGAACCGAACTGACTGCGGTTAAGTCTATGCAGCATCCAGGAATTATGCGAAATCAGACGTGTCAGCCCCGGCAACCCGAACGTACCCAAGCATAATGTCACACGGAAATTATTCGAGCGATGATGGAAATGTTTCTTACAACGGTGAATTTGGAAAACTCTAAAAATTCGATAACAAAAGTGAAAATCCCCATCTTGTTAGGAAACCTACAAAATCTTGGAACGGCCATCCTGACAGTTGTTCTATGAAAGTATACTGAAACATTGAATTGTGAATAAATGTTTGGAGAAATTCTGTTACTATGGTCTAATTGAGTTCCGTCACGACTCTTCAGCTAACTTTTCCTGGGGTGGAACAGCGAAAACATTCCGATGGGGCTAAACGTACCTCACTAATCGATCCTGGTGCAACATTCGCGGGCATTGCAGAGGGAGAAGCATGCTGGGACATGATCAGATGGGTTGACGGTCCGGTTTGCGTTTGTGCTGGCGATGAACCAGAACCAGATAGAGGTGACATGCTGACAGGTTGATTGGGCTGACACTGCAGTTGTTGTTGCTGTTGTTGTTGTTGCATAGCTACAGTGGCTGCAGCGGCAGTGGCTGCGGCGAACGCTGCAGCCATCATCGAATCCATCGTGCCCGAATCCGCCATTTTTAGCGAGCTAAGCGGATGACCCGTTGAAGCTTCGGTAGCGGAAGACTGATGCAATGGTTGTGACGATGAAGAGGAGGTATTAGGACAGTTAGATGGCTGACGACCGGATATTAGAGCGGCTGCGAGAAAACTCGCAAATCGTGCATTCCAATCTACCGGATCCGATGACGGAGGAGGTGGCGCGAGAGGTACCGGGGGAGGTGGCAGCTGATTTGGATAGACAGCTGACTGCTGAGTATCGGGAGTTGTGGATCCATTATTTCCTTGTGCTAGCGGAGCTACTGCTTCGGCCCAGCGTAAGACATCCATCAGGAGCATCCGCGTGCGCCATAATTCACGCCAACTGGCACCAGCCTGATTGACCAGCAGACGATATGAATTATACGACTCCGCTCCGGAGGAAGAAGCACAAGACAATGAGCGGAGCGATACCCGACTGCCCAACGTACCTATCTCATCCCTGAAAACTCGGCGAGCCGAACCAGACTTCTTGCTAAGTGCCGTGTTTGAATCGCCTTTGGATGTCGCACCAGTAGGACCAAGAACATTCCCTAACCCTTCGGTCAGTGCGCTTCGGACGGAGGATGAAGAAACTTGACTTCCACCAAAAGCTAAAATAGAAAGTCAAGAAAAAGTTAGAGTGTGAATATAAACTGACACAAATCACCTCTCGTTGTCGCCACAGGACATAAGTGCTAAACGGTTTGGTAATTCACATAACCTGAGACGGTATCTGGTCCAGTTGAGATACTGTTTATTTGAGTTAGCTGTGTGCAAAATATATTTAGGGAAATTTAAAAACAATCGTAGGTGTTCGACTTCTTACAACGAATAACCATAAGTGGTGTAGCAACTAGTACTTACGAACCGCATCGCCTTGGAAAGGCAGTTAAGGAGATAGCGAATAAAAGGTTTTGAAAATAGAACGGGCGATTGTAACGCGATGACAGCAAACGACTGAGTTATTCAAAGCAGTCGGTAGTAGATCATCAACGAATGTTGGCTTTTTTTGCCGTTTTACGATAACTCCATATCTGACCAGAGTATACAAACCACTTCTGGATTTTCGCTGCAGCAGTCGAGTTAAAAGCCAAACAAGAAACGTCGATTATTCAGCGTATATCAGGAGATTAAGACGATACAGGGAAAATGGTATTGCGACAAAAGTGCCGCGTCTGCTCGCAAAAGAAAGAAGTAATGAATGAATGAAGCGGACACTTCGAACCTTGAAACATTTCGGGCATCATTCACATGACACACCTGTGAGTGACCACCAAAATGTATAGAGAATTGGGTAAATACATTCATTAACACATAAGTGACTGCATGTTTGGATGTGGGCACACCTCATGACAGAGGCCAATTATCCATCCGCAATTATGCGTGCGGTAGCAAACAATCAGTTAGCGGGGAGAGTTAAAACTCATCGAACTCCACCGTGGAAGTGCTGCGCAGCCTACCAAAAATGAATCGGTGGAGGCCTGGAAAAGTTACGATCTATCGAAAACTGTTAGCAGTGTGTCCACGAAAAAGCCAATATTAAAACATGGTAACCATCACGGTCGTATTTAAAAATCTGTAAGCCACAGATTTTCCAGCTGTGCGCCGAAGAAAACGGAAGTAAAAAAAGATTGTAAGTCTACACACTAACTAAAAATGATAACTTATTCCAGTTATTGGGAATACACATGCTATAAAGTCGCATAATTTCCTCATGTAAATCAAGACAATTATGGAGTTACTTCCAGCTTTCCCAAAAGTGGTATTGGTTTTTCAAACGCCAAACCTGCACAGTAGCATAATAAGCACAAAGTCTTGGATTAATCCCGGTTTTTCGGTCAGACTTAACCACTCAATTTACTAATTTGCGCAAATTCATTGCTGGGTAGAAACATACTTTTCGCCACTACATCAACTATTGCTTTAAAAGATTTGAGATGTCTCAGCAACAACTGCTGTGGCAATCTTGTTGCCGAAAGCTCCTGGTTATGGATTCCCATCGACTAACTCTGGTTAACTCGTTGTGGCCTGTGTAACAACCACGATTGAGAGCACAATGAACTTCAGCATACCGACTAACTAAAGTTCCCGGCCCCGACAATCTCAATGACCTTTACCCCCCCCCCCAGTTGTGGCATGCACAAACATATTCTCCCAAACACCGACGCAAGAACACTAACACAGACCACTTATTCACCCCCTCGTAACCAAACCATATACGCGCAAACACCAATTCATGTGTTCTAAAACAATTACTTGCAAATTTTAACCGTTTATGCATAAATGTGCTCTGAATCTTAATGCACCGTTCGATAACTTTCATCAACATGTTACTTTAAACTGGGTGATCCAAAGTGGAAATAGCCCAAGTGCTTAGTGTTATTCAGAATTAGTGGACATTTACACAGCCAGACTGAGGCATCTCATTCACAGTGCTCCGTTCCCGGAAAACGTGAACCATGCAATTATGGATATTGAGCTCTCATTTGTTTACACATTATAAACAAGACAGTTGTAATGCATCGACAGCTCTATGCGATCAAAATAAGGTCGAAATTCGCACTTCGGATTTTATCTACCACATCATGATTGAGATTCTGGATATCACTGTGTATGTGTCAAGATATTGTAACGGAAATAGTAAACACATTCGGTCAAGCTCACCGGATGCAGCTCCACTAGACTGATTGAAAGGATGCGCTGATAGAACAGAAGAAACAACAGACTGACTCAGACGACGATGACGCGAACGCCCACTTCGATCACCATCCGCACTTCCGAGACGTATATCTCCCCGATCAGTTGGGCCATGCAGTGAAGAGCCGGTGGCTGCTGCGGCTAAGACGGAGGCAGCGGCGCGAAGTAATTCAGGAAGTGACTCATTCGGACGATCGGCTGACGTCGCTGAGACGGTAGATCCTGCTTCAGTGCTGACAGTACCATCAACACCCGATAAACGGAGCGGAGTGGATACTGGACAGTGCAAACCACCGGTTGACAAGCTGCGCGAATGACTTTTCCGACGAGCTGCGGAGTGAACAGCAATGGGAGATAAGAAATAAGGAAGCCTACGGCGAGAAAAGGAAATCGAAACTGGAGGTTATATGCTACGGGAACGAAGAAAACAAGATTTTACTTCAGAACGTTGAGGAAGTAATGCAGACGATTGCGAGTCAATCCTGATTAAATGGTGGTATGCATCACACACCGCATCCTTTTACGCAGGTGCTCTCGTGCCTTATGGGTAAAAATAGGGGTTCGGTAGTAAAAACAAAATACTTCAACAAAAAGGAGGACAAAGGATAACAAAAAAAAGGAACGATAGATATTGTTATGAATGATTGTCCAGTAGAACCAAGTGGTAAAGAGAAACGTGAGGACAAATGTGGGTTTACTTTAGACGGTAACGTAATTGAGTACACAATTCATATTTTGAATAACAAAAGAAATGAACCACTGCGACTGAAGATCGGAAAATAACCAAGAAGTCAAAAGAATGACAGAAGGCTGGCAAACCAATCAGTACTATTTGAAGTGGAAAACACCGACTGTTGTTTAACACCAGACGACTAACTAAAGCATTGTTCATTCAACCGACCTTGCTGTGGTTTAGATCACGTGAGCATGCTTTCATCGCTTCAATGTCAAGACACTTGGCTGACCATTTACATCTGGATTCTGTTTCCCGATCTTTTGAGCAACTTTTAAATATCATTTTTTTCATTGAACTATGAAATTTCAGAAAGAAAATCACAAGATCCACGCCCTCCACTAACTTGTCTCATCCTTTCTAATGGAATACTAATAAAATGGTGTGACTACGAAAACTTTTCTCAATGCCACTTAGTGCAAGTAGGACCACGGAGTTTTTTCCCAAGGTTTCGGCTGCATTAGCATCATAATCGTTCAGCGTAGAACAATAGGCCGAATTCCACTGTTCGCTGCCTTTTGATATGTCGAGCATCTTAATAGAAAGGATGAAAATACAACGCAGACAACACACATGACCTTTCGCCAGCGAAATATCAAGTCGACGCGAAACAAATTCCATTTTAACTCCCCGTCCAGCATAACGCTCGAAAGTACTGACATTCAATTTTGTAACAGCGCTCTAAACTTAGAAGGTGGAAAGCACAAACCGAATGGACCTGCGGATTTTGCAGGTCTCTAGTGCACGTTTTGCACATTCGAGCAAGCCCACAAGGTCGTCCGTGTGATTTAAGTCACAACTTTTCCCCATTTACCAGTTCGACGCCTACATCCCAGAAACCTCCTAAAGTATCCTCCAGTAGCTCACTGGTGCCCAAGTGAAACAACAACGGACGGATGGGACACGACTATCGAACACCGCTAATCGTTTTGAATGAACTTGATAAGTTACGGCATACCTTCACGCGACCAGATCTATTCAAGTACAATACTCGCAGATTCACAAACTTCTACGGAATACCTTTTCGGTGAACAGCACTGAATAGCGCTGTCGGACCGACTGGGTAGAATGTGACTTTCAAGAAGAGAAAAACCACGATTGTCGGGTGGCGATGTGTGTCGCATTTCAATTAACTGGCGAAGAGTAAGAACCCGGTCAACAAAACCTCAAATTGGGCAAACTCCGAGGAAACCAGCTTCATACAGCGCAGCATTATTGGAGCTAAACTTTGGTAGCTACCGAAATGATAATTGTCATCGCTCCTTGTTCCATTATTGAAGTAACTCCAGCATTGATGAGTGAATACAGACCTCGTCCCAAATATCACTAACCAAAGAGGTAAGTGCTTTTACCGAGGTATCACTAGCCATAATGAAAAACTTTAAGGTAGTTCGACGGGATAGGGTGATTTCCGCAGTCGAATGTTTGGGCCACTGAAGTTCCACTGAAGAGCCAACTGACACCTCGCAATGGTTCATGGTTGTTGACATAAAAATAAACACGTCATCGCGCAGCCAGTTAGACTGCTCCTTGAAGTATTTGGCTCAACACTAGAGCTCTGGCTGTCTGCTACGATCAGACGCTCTATTTCAATCGCACATCATTTCATTAACCAAAGTTTCTCGCCCACCTCGTCACGCAAAAGTTTTAACAGTATTTGGTTGTTACCTGAAACAGTTGCGACCTCTATTTCTTCAGCTACCTTAACTCACCACATTTTAAGAACCGTCCTAAGGTTTATCATCACTTGACGCTGCAGATGCCACGCGTCATCACCTCATAGTTCGACAGCTGGTGTTCCTCCCCATCGAACTAATCAACTCTTGAAAAGTCTAGTCTTTGATAAAAACTGAATGAAGAACCATAAGCAAAACTTACCGCCAAGCACATCCGTTTCACTAGATCACAGTGCTCATCTAGGTTGCCACTCGTCGGCTGAAAGTTTCTAATCGTAACTGGTGCGAACATCTAGGGCAGACGGACGTTTAACAAATACCTGAACTTATTGTTTGTGTCGGTGACCGTTGAGCTGCAGCAGAAATCAAATCAAAACCAATTTTAGGTCCAAATCTACGTAGATGTGCCAGAAGGATTTGCTTACGGACACAACCGTGCCAGCGGTAGCTCGCTGTGATATCATCGATTTGCATCCGAGTACAAGTGGATTAAGAGAGCCACTGTAGAACGAAAACAGTGCAGGAAATTCGTACTGGAAAAGAATAATTGATTGTTTGCAGGAAACTGGGCAAGTACATGCCGCAATCTGTAAGCTGAGTGGGTTAGGTGCAGCACCCACCTAGACAAATTTCTGGTGCACAAAGTTTTCCAACTTGTCCATTAGAATGAGATGCCACTAGTACGATAGCACAACCATTGTTACTACGACTAAGATTGTCGAAATCGTAATAAAACTCGTCCTTTAGCATGCCAGTGCTACTGACTGTTGAAGCACACTCCAAGGGGGTGGGGAAACAAGCTGCGCTTAACAAACCCATAATTTTGAAAGCCAAATGACCGCTGGAGGCCTCAGTAGAATCTTGTCATCGCCAAGTTATGGGCTAATTCTGGTTTGAATAGATAAGAATTCTTAGATGAACACTACTTTCTGTATTGCCAAAATAGTGAAGCTACGCTAGTAGAAAGCGAAAATCGAGGACCACTGTGCTATTTGGAAGATTTGGCTTAAAATCCGTCTACAAACATTGCTATCGGAAACAACAGTGAGCCGCCGTTGGAGCGAATCAGTATTCAACCCTTAAGGCTGACTGGCGAGAATTCACGATATCCACGGACTTGACTTAAGTCCTCAGAAATAATCGTGGAAAATTAAGTGATGGCGTTTACAGTGACAGGTAAAACGAGAGAATGCGGAGGAGTTATGAAAATGGACACAAGCTCCACATAAAAGATATGACGTGATCGACACAGTTTGTCTAACATGTCATGTGAACTCCAGATACAGTAACTACTCAGTTTTCCATTAAAAGGTGAAACTTCCACGATCACAAAGAGGGAGTAATGCACTATACTAAGAAAAAGCACACTTGGATATTACCTGAAGTCCGAGTTGGTAAAAGACGTCGGTGGCGACTACGGTGCCGTGTGGAGAACTAGTAACAAAGAAACAAAATTTACGGGATGAGAAAGACAAGGGAAAATACCTGTCGAATAGAACTGTGTGAAATAACTAGCTAAAAAACGACGCGATGTCGATGATAAAATATTTGGAAAAATTCACGAAAAACCCGAAGAACACGCTGAACCAGTATAAAAGCATAACGATGTATTTTCCAGAAATGAATAGAGACTATAATAAAACAATGAACACAAATAGAATACTATCACCAAAACTAACCATGATTGGAAATACAAATGAATATTATACTCTGCGCAGTTTAAAATGCGAAATCACTACTGACTGTCCTTTACCACTATTTGCCAAGGAAAAAATTAGGAGGAAGGCAAACATGGATACATCGGAACCCGAGATGGTATTTCGACGGATCTATTGGCTGTGCCCTTTAGGGCAGAGTGATCACAAAGACGATGATGCAGGAATGAGACACTAAAATTTATAAAGAAAGTTATGTTAACCCACAGAAAAAAATACAAGTAGTAAACATGCGACGACTAGATAAGAGTGACAGATTTTCTTCTCAATCTGAGTATTTTTTGAGAGTCAAAACCGTCTGTCGAGCCTTTAAAACAGTATGCTGACTCCAAATCATTTATGCAACAAATGAATCAATTGCTGTTCGGGCGGCAAATTTCTTAAGCTAAACAATAATGAACTAAGTCTAAATGCGACTGTCCAATAGTCAGATAGCAGCCCAAGATTAACTTTTAGGCATAAAACCTCGGGAGGCCGAATTCAAACAGTCGCACGCTGGACCTCTCGGATATGCATTGCGGATAATATTTAGAGACAAAATGGATACTTTCTATCAAAATCGTAATTCGGTTCATTGTATCACTATACCATATAATTCGACGTTATTCTTGAGAAATCGGTAACCTCTAATTTGAAGATACAATTATAACTGGAGGAAATGAGAAATTAGAACAGTGATAGATTGTTCGGGCACTCACAGTATTCGCCGAAGCTAAATGTTTCTGACACTGATCGTACAGGGCAGCCATAGATTGAACAAGTTTGGTCTGTGCAGGTTGATTCGGAACGACCAAGTCAGTTCCGGAATTAGTGGCCAAATGCCGTTCAATACCGGACGCAGTGGCTGGTCGATCAAGTAGATGACGATCAGAATTGGCATAACTTGTTGTCGTTGTCGTCGGTGCTGCGGTAGCAGCAATATCAACAGTACAGGCAGTTGGACTGCCAGAGGGTTGAACAAGCTGATCATATAGATGACGGAAAAACACTAAGGTTGGATGATCCGGGGATGTGTTTTCGTAGAGCGAAATAACACGAGCCACATGTGGGATTAAATCTTCAAACAGAGTCGGCCCCGGATAGAGCGAAAGATCAATTGAACCAGGCTGGAATTCCAGTCCTCCAGCGGTTCCAGTCAAGCGATTAGGCGCTGATGGTGACTGACCACTCCCGTCTCCAGTCGGACAACCATCGTCGACACGCGGTTTGCACGAGGCGGTAGAGAGAATATCGGCCGGCCCGATTGAGCGCGATTTTACTTCCGAGCTGGACATCATTTCAGTCAAGTGTACTAGTTCACATGTTGAGCTGGTCTCCTTTGCATTTGGTATAAATCCGCATAGATCATCGTGGAATAGAGGTAAACGAAAGAGCCCCGGGTCCCACCAACTGAAACCGGCCACATTACTGTACAGACAGTTGGATAATAATTTGTTCACTGCACGTGTATGACTCGTACCACACCGCGTTGGTAATCGGCCTCTCCAGCGACCCAAACGACAAGAGATACGAATTCTATGGGTTTAGGTGTAAAAACAGACGCGTATAGAACAGTAAAAGCTGCCAGTATCGATCAGCAGTTAACAATTAAAATCAAGTTGATAATATTTATCCGAAATGAAACTGATTCGCACAGGTTGGGCATCTGAAACAACAAAAATCGCAATGATTATCTAATCGCTGCATGTCCATAGAAATATCATCAGAGTAAGGTAGCACGACTTCACGTTAGAAGTATTTTTGCAACTGAAAAACATCGATATTGATGACGTATGCATGTCTGAAGGAAATTGGGGAATCGGGAATTTAAACTTTTCAACCATTGTCTGTCTACTTCAATCAACGTAATAATTAGCTCAACAATCATCAAACCGATACCTGGAGAAAAGCTTTTTAATCGTTGGGGGGATAACACGAAGACCTGGAGAAAAGACCGTGAGGTGTACGTACGTGTGCGCATGCACGCATGTATTTATGTGTGTGTATGTACGCACGGATGAATATGCCTGTACGTAGGTACGGAAGGAGGGAGATAGGACGAATTTTTATCACCTACGAATTAGAACGTGGAGGTCTCAAGTTCGAACCAATCATCGTGATTACTTTTCGTGTCGGTAACCGTACCCCATGTGGGAATAGTGGGATTGATATTTGCTCAGACAGGAACTTGGGCGATTTTGAATTAGCGGACAATATTGTGCAGACGAGTGAAGACCGAAGTCAGTTGCACGATTTTCTTGATCGTCTCAACCATAGATTGGGCATGTTTGGGGTGTTTTGCATCGCCGAAGTGTAAAACGATGTTGCAGGACTGGATTGGCCCAAAGCCGAACCTTGTTCTTGCAGGAGAGCAGCCGGGTGAGATGGACATCTCACCGGTTATCGATCGAAGGTCGAATATACTCGGGAGGAGCGAGGTCGGTATTGTTTCGAAATATGGCCAGTTAGAGCAGAAGATATACGAAGGCTTCCGACGTTTGGCTGAAGAATTGTATTAGTAACTTAGAGGTTAGGTTTAAGGCTTCAATCATAAAAACAGACACTAAATAAGAATAGTTTAAGGTGGCTAAAACAAGTTTTGGCACGCTAACTGGATGAATGCTTCGCCGTACGCTGTCCTCCGAGGCGGGCGGTAATTGGAAGATGGTTCTAGGTGGCCAGTCAATGACATGGGAAAGAAATATGAAAGATATAATTTGTGGATAGGCTCGTGCAGGTGCAGTTAGACTATCGGGTTGGAGTCCGCCAGCCCCCCAAAGCGATGGCCAGAGGCAACTGGTGATATGGCATAGTGCCACAGGCAGTGACGTTCTGTTTTCCAACTTGCTACTTTGTCCTCGATCTTTCATTGTTCCCCGTTTTTTTCTGCTTGAGCAGATAATGCTGCGAGGTAGAACATTGGTGCAAGGTTAGCGGTTGTGCAAACTGAATTGGACTGAACAGCGAAATCCCGGAATATTTTAGTGCCAACAGAAAGTCTTTTCTTTTATGTACCATTCGAACATTTACAAAGAACCTTCATCGGGTTGTGATAAGGGTCATAAAACAAACTTGTGGTTAGGCGTGCATAATGAAATTGGGTAAAATAAAAAACTGATAAGCAACCTGCGCCTGATCATTTCAACTCAATAACCAAAATAAATGGAGTTTGTGGAATTACAGGCCAAATATTTTAAAATGATTGTGTTCCCTGGAGCGTTTAGTTTACTTTGACCACACCGTGTAGATCGAGAGTTTGAGTCACCCTGGGATGAACGATACATCACCTTTGGATCCACTCAACATGTTTTGTAAAACCCATAACGTATCGCATAACCTAGTGGGAATGACCCCTTAAGTTGTTCCGTTACTTCACGCCTTCCACTTCGACGAAAGGTTTTGATCTGTTTTATTCCTATGGAGGACGACAGCGCTCTACTTGACACTGTTAACTTAAAGCCCCTTTACTAACTTCTAGGCATGTTAAGCATGTAGCCATGTGACGGAAACAAGTTAGACAGATCGCGGCTGGCAAGAAAACAGAGACACCCAATTTAGGGTTTTTTCCGAAAAACTGCCTATTGGATGAGACCACTAAAGGGCTCCAGTTTGACTGCGGAACATCTGTTCCGGAAATGACTATTTTCAATGTCTTTCGAAATCTTACCGATATCACCATCAAAAGACTTGTCGAAATTGAGAAGCGAAACGGCAAATCTAATTGTCGTTACCCTGTCTTATTCCCGTATTAACCAACCGAGTACGATATCCTTTTATTTTCCGTAAAAATGTGATTTTATTTAAAGGCTGAACAATTTGAATTTGATTTTTATGCCTTTTAAGAAATTACTGTGACAATGAAATAGTAACAGTAATAATAGTAGTAGCCATAACAATGACAACAATATTAATACTCGGGCGAGCAAAAAGCTATGGGGATTAGAAAGTTCTGTGGTTTGATGTGGTTGCGCTGAGTACTACTAACAACCACCAAACAACATGCAGCAGGCTACGTTTCACAAAAGTCGAGATAACAGCTGAATGAGTGCTTGACAATACTGAAAGAAAACTGAGCGGTTGACTACGTCATTCGGATGTACGTGACGCGCATACTGGACTTTTGCACAAAAAGGCTAAGCACGGCGAAAAAGGATTTTATGAACGGTAAAACATTTGCAATTTAAAAAAAACTGCGCAATACGGAAAAAGTTCCCCGAGAGTCCCAGTCATAAAGCCTCACTTTGACCAGAAAGTAAGACGATTAACTGATAACGCTTTCCCAAGCTGACAGTATCTCAAGATAAAACCTGAGAAACAACGTAGCAACTCGCGTGCATGTTCGTCGGACCGAGGATTGGTCCTTACTTCATTCGTCAGCTTCCTTTCCAAAAGAACAACAGTTCTGTGAAAATCGATAATATCCATCGATCCATTCACTAAGGATGACATACTTTTGCTCTTCGAAGGGTAGAAATACCGTTAGAAAGAGAAAGCCATGCCGAATCGTGAGCGAAAATAAACATCAACAGCATTTTAAACTGGGCCTCGTTTACGCCAAACGTCCCAGAGATTTCAAGACCATTCTACAGCTAAGAAGTCCACCTATAAAACGATCCCGATCGCGACTGTCGAGTGTAAAAGAAACGAGTGTGTTATTCCAATATCATCCCAACAAAGCATTAAATATGAAAGGGCCAAGAGCTCATCTTCCACACCGAATTTAGCGGGGAAAAACCTCAAGGTTCGGAGGCCAAGGGTGAGAATTAGTGTTGTTCGGGGCACTATAAGGGTGTAGAAAAGCGAATGACCCCTAAACTAGGACTGCATCCTGACGCAATGCGTAGGCATGTGAGTCACTTGAATACAATGAGCTAGAGAGGATCGCTTATCTCAGACAGGAGAATCAATGATGCAGAGAATGACAACGGACAGAGACCTGAGGAGGAAGCATACGGGGACTAACTCAGAGAAGAAATTCAACTGGAACAAAAACGAATCAAAGAATAACTGACGAAAAAGGGGTCAAAGATCAAGTCACTGTCAGGAAGCACAATGCGAGAAAAACGAACATAAGGAGCAAATAATCAACGAAGCCTGAAACTCAGCGACAACCACCATGAAAGATTCCAGGCCACGTGACCGCCACAAATGGTAGATATATTAGACTCCTTTTGCTCTGTTGGATGCTCGAAGGTACATCCCACCGGATGTTTCATACTATGAGACACCAGCTGACCAGGGGGCAGGGCAGTGATAGCGAGCAGTGGTGGATATGAAAAAGTGAGGAAGTGGAAAAAGCTGCGACTGTCGGCAGTAGTCGCAATCTTTACTAGGCTGATTGCGAGTATCGGTCCACGAAAGCCGAGTATGAACTAGATGCCCAATAAATCCGTTACTTCATTGATTCAATCTAAGGAATTTGGACTGATGCATTTGGCAGCACACTTTAGGGGACCAGTCTAGTTAGCTCGATTCGACAGCAGGTCTCCCACCTACATTTGAAAATGAAACCACTGCAGCTAGGTACCGGTCCACCATCAGAAATGGAGGTTATCAGGGAGATAGATTTTCTTAAAGAGCATAAGGCAGCGGGACCAGGTTGGTTGTCTCCATCTTTATCCAAATACTAAGGCGAAGTGCTACCAAAATTCCTGGAACCAACGTGTGCAAGAGAACAGATTACTAACGACTGATATGAGTCGGTGGTAGGTTGGCGTGTGAAAATCATATCGGAATTAGTTTTGTAAGCATCGCCTCCAAAACTGTTCGCATGCATTATCGTTCGCCGTGTATCGAACATTCGCGGATAATTTACGCGTGCCGGTTTCCTATCCAGTCGAGATGGTATTGACCAAGTTTTAGAACAGCAACACCCTCCTCAGGCCTACGATCTTTGTCTTTCTTGATCTGAAATAGACGTTCGACTCAGTCGATCGTGCAATTCTGAGGCACGTGCTCTCACTCAAAGGAGTGT
The DNA here is from genome assembly GCA_008360955.1 of Fasciolopsis buskii. Classification (NCBI taxonomy): domain Eukaryota; kingdom Metazoa; phylum Platyhelminthes; class Trematoda; order Plagiorchiida; family Fasciolidae; genus Fasciolopsis; species Fasciolopsis buskii. Next base: position 74,805 of record LUCM01006116.1, read on the forward strand.
GAGAGAAATCAGTTTCGTTTCTCCAATCTTGGTATGCGAACAGTCGAAGCCGAGTTCGTGCTTACGGTGACCTTTCACCTGAGCTCATCACGAGAAGTAGCTTTCGTTTGAGTTACACCATTTCACCTTCCCTTTTTCCAACTCTGTAATTCGGATGATTATTAGAATAGACTTATTCTCAAATGAGAATAGCGTCATCGGTATTTCCTCCCTCAGGGATTTGTCTGGTTTAAAGTATGCAGACGATGTTGTGCTAATGAGTGAAGACCAAAGTAAGTTCCAAGTTTTCTTCTATTTTCTAAACGATGGTGTAGGCATTTCTGGGATACGTTTTGCACCTTCGTAATGTGAAATGCTGTTGCAGGACTTGATTGACCCTAAGCCGAATCTTGTTGTCGGAGGAGAAAAATTTGGTGAAGTAAGTCGGTTGAATTGCCTGAATAGTTATATCTAACCGGATGGTCACATATCGGATGCAGTTTAGTCACAAATATAGAAGGCTCGGTTAGTATTCACCGATTTGCGACATTTGATTATGGGACAAATGTGAAGTTTATATATTAGCAATAAGGTTGGTTCTACTATACGGTTGGGAAGCATTGTTGAAGAGCGAAGACATGCGGCGTTTGAATTTTATGCTCCGGATATTAGTACACTGTGGAGAAATGTTGTCAGTTATTGAGAATTCGGGCAAAAAGTTTGTGACCTAAGACGCTTAATCTGTGGAGAATGAAATTATTGATGCCTGTTCTGGCCATGTCCACACAAGGCTTGACTGGTTGAATGCTGTTTTTTCGGGGCGGGTACTTGTTTTGGAATGGCTCATGGTGATCGGTTGGTGATATGACAAAAAAATTACGAAAAATTTGAACTACTGACTGGCTCGTTGAACTATTTGGTTTGGGTCTGCTAGATCCCGGGAGCGAGAGCTAGGGAATATAGGCTATATGGCCTAATGAA
>LUCM01006116.1:75803-96017 GCA_008360955.1 Fasciolopsis buskii
GCTATATGGCCTAATGAATCGGTCATTGGTGTTCTCCTCTTCAATATCTTCATCTCCTATTTAGTCGTTCAGTCTTTTAGCTTGTAGCTTTTTCATAGAGTCTTATTTATTTCTATCTTGAATAGGCGGTGATTTGAGGTTGCAGTTTAAACAAGAACACTTTGATGATTGGTTAAGGCGAAATGGAAATGATCTGATATTGATTTTTTACGCTGTAGCTGCTCATGAATGTCGGATCGTAAAGTTTATCTGCCAATATAAATGCGGCATTGCTGGTCAAACGTTTTTCTTCCTACGGTTGCCTATGCAGCTTCGAAAGTTGGTCGAAAATATCCTTATTTGTGCGTGTTGCTGAATCCTACTGTTTGTGCATGTTTGTTTATCGTTCCTTTTAGTTCAATTTTCACTATCTTTGAAGTAACTTCGACTTGCTTCGTTTTCTGGCCGGTGCGCCTCATCGTTCATCTCAATTGGCGGAATATGAGAGGGTTCATATTAGTAATGGGCTTGATTCCTTGAGTTTCGTCAACCAGTGAAAACCGTGGGAGCATTGTAAAGTCCGACGTGTGCAACATCATCCAGTGTTGAATGTCGATAAGCGATTGAAAGCTAAATCTAGTTAGTCTAATGGCGAAAATGTCTTATTCAGAATCGACCACAATGAGTTCGCGTCGTAATCCTGACATAATGAGTATACACTGCTGATGATTCCTAACAAGGATGAAATAGCAGTCGTGATTGACCGAGGTCACCGCATGAGTAAAGCACCTCCAAGCCTGCACCATAATTTTCGCGTTGCAGATAACGCCATTCATTTATTATAATTGCAAAGGTAACCACTATTGATTTACTTTTCATCAAGAAGTTACGAGCTGCGGTGGCCGACGATCATAATAAACCATAGTTACTGTGGTGTTCCACAATGCAAGGTCAACCAAACCAACCACATATGTGGGCTTCGCTATCTAATCAAAGTATATGCCCTATCATCATTACGACTAACTCTCTCGGTAGCAATGCTTAAACGTGAAAATAAAAACTCCGCTCAAAACAAACATGCCAACTGTGCTCGTTCAACGCATAAACAAACAAGTTACTGATAACCGAGGTCTCAGTCAAGGCCGTGTTTAAATTGAAGAAGGGTCACGGGGCTCTGAAATCTCGATGGGATTTAAGGTTTGGTCGGTCCCTCATGATGACCACAACTATCATCACGCTACAAACGGGGTGGTAAAGAACGACGCAGAATGGGTTCAGTCGAGGCAACCGTAAAAAAACTCCAATAGAATGAGACCCAGGCAATGATAACCTACTCTCCTTATGGACCTCAAGTCGATCAATTCAATGGATCATGAACAAGTGTTCATGCAAACAAATAATTTCGCCCACCTGTCTGTATGCGAGATTGATACACACGTGCTCAGATTATTTTCAGTCATACTTTTGACCGCCGCTGGAAGCAGGCTTAACTAACGGCACGACGGACATATTTAGTTACGCATCCCAGTCTAACTACATGACACATACCGGCCGCAAAAGTTTAAATCCGCAAGTGTTGCAAGGAGAAATGTAAAAACATGTGTCCCATAGTTCGGATTCATGGAATAAATTGCAATGGGGGAATCGATTATGTGGGCTAATTTGTGATTCCCACATGTGCGTACCCGTCAAAAAGAGACTCCACATTAACGTGGTGTGATAGCTTGTGTGCATCCATGATCCAAAGAGCTATACAGGATGGCTTATCTCAAGTCGAAGATCCAATCATGCTTGCAAGGTCAATGGGTAGAGGCCTGACGAATTATTCGCCTGGCCCTACCTGCCGGGGGTTAACCTGAGTTGGCAGCTCAGTCGGAAAAGCCAGTGGAAGAATAATTGATCCGAATAGATAGGCTCCCACTCAGCTATACCCAGCTGCCTTGTGTTTAGGTTATTGTCAGAACCAAATGCTTTGGTTGAGAACCCTAATCGTTCTTCTGCTTAGCGGCTGAACTCCCTAGCAGAACCCTCCCATCAATCCCCATGAGTTACACGTCTACAAATAATTCAATACTGCATCGGTCGTCGTGTAGGATAATCAGCGATCTTCGTGAACCTGTTGTGAGAATTCTGCTTGCATACCTATGGTCGCGTGAGGGTATACGGTGAACTATCAAGTTCATTCGAAACGGAAAGAGACGTTCGACAAGACTGCCCCATCCCTCCATTCTTGTTCAACTTCGTGGTGAATGAGTTGATGGAAGGTGCCTTCTGTGATGTACTCCGTAAAAATGAAATAAAAGCTATGAAGGAAAGGACTGAACAGCGAAGGTGGGTACTGGGAACGCTTCTAAAAACCGCTAGTCTACGATACACGTCAGGTTACCACTGCCGCTAGTAGACATGAAGACACAGATTACTCACCGGATCCAAAACTTGCGCCAGCTGTGTTTCACTGAGGCATCGAACAAACACATGGAGGCGAAAATCACATTCAACACAAAGTAGATGAGCAAATGCAAAAGAATCGGTCCGGCCATCGGTCGATGAATTTGATCCGGGCTAGGAGTGTAGCGACTGAGGCGACCGAGAAGCAACATCGGATCACGAGTGGCTTCTAACGCTGTGGGGGTAGTTGTGAGGACCGGTTGGGCAGAAATTGCATTGGCAAGTGCGGCGGCACGTGCAATACGACCTGTTGATGGATGTGGAGATAATTTATCACGCGTGGTGCGTGACCCATGCGAATCGGGAAATCCAGAGGCCAAATTGTCAACAGATGCGGAGCCTAAACAGGCAGTGAGAGCTGTCTCGTTATCCAGACCAAGGAGACGATGACTAATTTGGCACCTGATTCAAGTGAGCGGAGAAAGGACAGAAAAAGAATCCTGAAAATATGAATTATATGTTCATGATCTAGACTCGCTAGATCGATTGAAAAATGTTCTGATTTACCGATACTAAACACAAAAGAGGTAACCGAAAGGAGCGATCGGTTTACATTTAAATCAAACTAACAAGGAAACCACCCAACATTACGTTTCATCGGCAGGCGTTTATCCAACAGCAGACGTGATCCAAACAGTGGATAAGCTGGTGTGAGGAACAGATGCGCACAGAATCGCAATTAGCAATTTATATAATTTCTTTGACCTAATCGCTTCATAGTCAGGCACGCGTCATTCATCCGAGAAATGATCGTATGTAAAATCACGCCGGCGATGCATTTCATAGATCGGTAAACGACGAGATATTTTTCTCAACCATAACTACGGTAAAAATAAAAAAAATAGGTTACTGGGGCGCAAACCAGCGTTGACGAAACTCAAGGAATCAAGCCCATTACTAATATGAACCCTCTCATATTCCGCCAATTGAGATGAACGATGAGGCGCACCGGCCAGAAAACGAAGCAAGTCGAAGTTACTTCAAAGATAGTGAAAATTGAACTAAAAGGAACGATAAACAAACATGCACAAACAGTAGGATTCAGCAACACGCACAAATAAGGATATTTTCGACCAACTTTCGAAGCTGCATAGGCAACCGTAGGAAGAAAAACGTTTGACCAGCAATGCCGCATTTATATTGGCAGATAAACTTTACGATCCGACATTCATGAGCAGCTACAGCGTAAAAAATCAATATCAGATCATTTCCATTTCGCCTTAACCAATCATCAAAGTGTTCTTGTTTAAACTGCAACCTCAAATCACCGCCTATTCAAGATAGAAATAAATAAGACTCTATGAAAAAGCTACAAGCTAAAAGACTGAACGACTAAATAGGAGATGAAGATATTGAAGAGGAGAACACCAATGACCGATTCATTAGGCCATATAGCCTATATTCCCTAGCTCTCGCTCCCGGGATCTAGCAGACCCAAACCAAATAGTTCAACGAGCCAGTCAGTAGTTCAAATTTTTCGTAATTTTTTTGTCATATCACCAACCGATCACCATGAGCCATTCCAAAACAAGTACCCGCCCCGAAAAAACAGCATTCAACCAGTCAAGCCTTGTGTGGACATGGCCAGAACAGGCATCAATAATTTCATTCTCCACAGATTAAGCGTCTTAGGTCACAAACTTTTTGCCCGAATTCTCAATAACTGACAACATTTCTCCACAGTGTACTAATATCCGGAGCATAAAATTCAAACGCCGCATGTCTTCGCTCTTCAACAATGCTTCCCAACCGTATAGTAGAACCAACCTTATTGCTAATATATAAACTTCACATTTGTCCCATAATCAAATGTCGCAAATCGGTGAATACTAACCGAGCCTTCTATATTTGTGACTAAACTGCATCCGATATGTGACCATCCGGTTAGATATAACTATTCAGGCAATTCAACCGACTTACTTCACCAAATTTTTCTCCTCCGACAACAAGATTCGGCTTAGGGTCAATCAAGTCCTGCAACAGCATTTCACATTACGAAGGTGCAAAACGTATCCCAGAAATGCCTACACCATCGTTTAGAAAATAGAAGAAAACTTGGAACTTACTTTGGTCTTCACTCATTAGCACAACATCGTCTGCATACTTTAAACCAGACAAATCCCTGAGGGAGGAAATACCGATGACGCTATTCTCATTTGAGAATAAGTCTATTCTAATAATCATCCGAATTACAGAGTTGGAAAAAGGGAAGGTGAAATGGTGTAACTCAAACGAAAGCTACTTCTCGTGATGAGCTCAGGTGAAAGGTCACCGTAAGCACGAACTCGGCTTCGACTGTTCGCATACCAAGATTGGAGAAACGAAACTGATTTCTCTCACACTCCTTTGAGTGAGAGCACGTGCCTCAGAATTGCACGATCGACTGAGTCGAACGTCTATTTCAGATCAAGAAAGACAAAGATCGTAGGCCTGAGGAGGGTGTTGCTGTTCTAAAACTTGGTCAATACCATCTCGACTGGATAGGAAACCGGCACGCGTAAATTATCCGCGAATGTTCGATACACGGCGAACGATAATGCATGCGAACAGTTTTGGAGGCGATGCTTACAAAACTAATTCCGATATGATTTTCACACGCCAACCTACCACCGACTCATATCAGTCGTTAGTAATCTGTTCTCTTGCACACGTTGGTTCCAGGAATTTTGGTAGCACTTCGCCTTAGTATTTGGATAAAGATGGAGACAACCAACCTGGTCCCGCTGCCTTATGCTCTTTAAGAAAATCTATCTCCCTGATAACCTCCATTTCTGATGGTGGACCGGTACCTAGCTGCAGTGGTTTCATTTTCAAATGTAGGTGGGAGACCTGCTGTCGAATCGAGCTAACTAGACTGGTCCCCTAAAGTGTGCTGCCAAATGCATCAGTCCAAATTCCTTAGATTGAATCAATGAAGTAACGGATTTATTGGGCATCTAGTTCATACTCGGCTTTCGTGGACCGATACTCGCAATCAGCCTAGTAAAGATTGCGACTACTGCCGACAGTCGCAGCTTTTTCCACTTCCTCACTTTTTCATATCCACCACTGCTCGCTATCACTGCCCTGCCCCCTGGTCAGCTGGTGTCTCATAGTATGAAGCATCCGGTGGGATGTACCTTCGAGCATCCAACAGAGCAAAAGGAGTCTAATATATCTACCATTTGTGGCGGTCACGTGGCCTGGAATCTTTCATGGTGGTTGTCGCTGAGTTTCAGGCTTCCTTGCGTTGCCGCACGTGTTTGTTCCAATTGACCGTCTTTTTTGTTAACTAATACAGCGCTAGGATTGATATCCGCTTCTATCTTTTGTTGTCAGCTATCCCGATGTGTGGTTTCTCTTACTCTGACGATCGGTTTAGAATGCGCACAACTAACATGGAATCATTGTCTGATCGTTATTCTCAGGTGTGTACCTGATTTATTGATAATCGTCGATTTATAAGCTATCCCGGAACCAAGTACGATATGTTCATTCTGAGTTCACAGGTGATGAGACTGAGGTTTGCTCCAGGTTAGACGGCGTCACTTTTTATCTCCGATGTTTGTGTTTGCATATGCCATCTGTGAGCAAAAGATACCTGGATAAATAGTCATCGCCTTTTCTTGCCACCAGATAGGCAGTAAGCAGGCCCCAGCAGTGGTTTTCTAACTTCAATGCATAGAGAATTTGGGTGGTTCATCCATGAGCGATCACCAAAATGTTAGCTGAATGTTCACTTCGGTGTTGTCGAGACAAGCTCTATGAGAACTGACCTTTAACTTCAAGAGAGTTCCTGTCCGCGGACGCATATCCGAATTCGACAAACGGACGACCTCGCCTCAACCTTCTGCATTTTGTACGATGAGACTTGTTCATTCGAGGTGCAAACAAAAAACCGAAGCTGTAAAATAAAAATCTTACTGACTGCAAAGATAATACCAACACAGAATATCATACACGTCAACTTACAGTACCAGTGCTGTTTGAGATTCCAACCAAACTGGCTCACCGACAAAAATGTAAGCTTGCACAGAGACAGAGAACAACCACAAGCCGATCAGGACAAACAGGAAAGCTCCTGAAGAAGATCGAGGATTCCGACAGGCAACGGATTTCCAGATGGCAATCAAGAAGCGAAAAGGCGAGCAGTATAGAAAGAACCAGAAAAAAACAGTTAATCGCGAAAATTATATGTAAAAGTCCTTAAAAATCATCACAAGGGGAATACTTGCGAGGGAAATTTGTAAATAGAAAAATTTAGGTTCATGCAGCTAGGTTAACTAGTGAACATAGGAAATGGAACGTACGACTGACCTTGAGCAAATGTTTCATCGAAGCTCCGTGGTTTAAATTGTAGATTACACTTCTGTTTCCGAACTAGGGAGGAAACAGGTCTAAAAACGACCAGTTGGACCTAACCAAACCGAATCGATTTCAACCTCTTCTTTTTATTTTCTTTTGGTATAATAAGTCACTAGATATCTTCCTAAAACCATGGCTCCAAATGACAAAACAGAGTTGTAGAATGTTGCACTTACTGTTTTTGGTCGGATGAATGCCTCTGCATACAGCGAAACGGATAAGTTTTGGCACATCAACATTTGTTCGTCAATTTTTTTTAACTGGTGAAAGCCAAAATGCAAACGATGCAGGAAGTTCATCAACCTTACACTGATCGCACCACATAGGCTAAGAAGTGCCACATATTTCTGTTACCAGTCACAAGTAGGAAGGTCTCCAAGATGCGGAAGTACAACTAGATATCATCCACATAATGAGAGCCAGCTGCTCCAAAAAAGAACTGAATGAAATAAGTAAAAAAGTATCATCTCTGAGACTTCGACGTCACCATACAGCATTTACAATAGACAATACTTCGATCCCCATCGCTGCCTATCACCATAAAACATATGAACAATGATTGGGAAACAAGAATGAAAAATCTAACCGAAGCTACAGAGAAAAGAGGGAAGAACAAAAAAAAACAGCAGGACAAAAACATCTCTTTCCCATGTCTTGAAATAACTCAGTCAACGTTTTGTCAGCCTACACGAGGCATTAGTTCTATGGAATCCATACCGCAGTAGGGCCACTGAATTTCATTCTGAATCTTGACCCTCAGCGATCCTAATTTACGATATCCTGCATCTTATGAGCTCCAATCAGACGGGAAACACCGATCGAAGCCAGAACCGAAACTAACTTCCTCACACCCCTAAACCAAACAATAAAATGACCGCCGCGTTGGATCTCCGAGTCTTCCCCAGTTAGAGCAACAAGAGCACGAAAAGGGAGGCTATTAATAGGAATGGGCAATGTATCTAGGCAATGACCTCGGTCAGAAAGATGATTGTCTGCATCTAACACACAATGATCCACCTCATCATTGCTCGCCCGATCATGATACGAGACCCTAGCAATGCTTCTGAAATATCTCTGATCCAATAAAGAAAACTGCTGCATCGGCGAGATATTGTAACCGTAAAAAGGATAAACTCTGGCACTGCCTAGTGAAGAATGATAGGCGATAGTAACTTGTTATCTTTACGGTATTTGGGTCTGCAAAACTGCGACGCCCAACCATTCTGCTAAGGACAATAGCGAAATATAAAAATTTCAAATAAAAGTCCACTTAACAGCGTGCTGTTGAAACACGGAAACGCAACGATACGCAGATAGGCATACAAACATGGGAAGGAGCGAATTTTTGTGGCTGTGATACTGATACTGTCAGCAGTACATATTTCTCAAACAGCAAGAAAAATCGCAGTGTCTTGTCTTTGATAAAAAACAACATTATGAAAGCTACCTGATTTCCGTTGTAAATTGTTTTTGTTTCCCAAGTTTATTTGAAACCGAATTCCCGACCGATTCTCGCGACAGCTGAGTTAGAAGATAGCATCCAGTAATAGGCCCATAAGTCATAAGTGCCATCTCAGTTGTCATTTTTGGTCTCTTCGTCGGCAATCACTGAACTGAACCACACAGGTCGCAGTCAAAATCGCTTCGATTTCCCAAATAAATCCGATCTAATAATTTCGTGTCGATTAGCCAAAATATGCAGTCTCACGCAATGTTGATGTACCAAAAATTATGATTGATACGTTTAGCTTAACACTGGGACAATGTACTGATCACTAAGACATGTGTCGACGTGGAGCGCCCCCCCCCCCACTCGAAAACAACTCATTTTGTTCGATAGGGTTTCTAGAAATTCAATGGGAATTATTGTACACTTCAATGCGATGGGAAACGTGATCGGTGTTCTAAACGATTTCATGAGAGAAATGAGAAAAAATAAGTTGTTCTAATTTTGGAGGTTATGCACAATGCATTAACGTGTGCCAGGAATATGTACATTTCCACTTTTGCTATTGAAACAATGGAGATGGTCACAATGAAATTGCCGTGGATAATGCAAAGCGAAAACTGCTATGTGATCTTACTCCGGAATGGAAGGACGGCGACAGCAGTACATATCATTTGCCATCACAAACTGCGCGTGTCTATAGAAATTGTTTCCTAGGATTACTGGCATTTCATGATTGTCCAGGTCTGAACAAATAAACGTCTATGAGATCGAGCTTTGAGGGAGAGCTGGTCGGATTGAGCAGAATGGGGCAAAAACCAATAACCTATCCTCGTTTCATCGCGTATAAGAATATCCACGCGTCATTGTTTGGTGAGATTCGCACCGGGAAAGTGCACCTGAGTAACTAAGCTCTTATTACTTGTTTACTAAAAAAATAAACCGTTAGTCCCGAAATTTTCTGCTCATTTGCTTTTGATCAAATTTCTAGGGTACGTACTTCAGTTTCGTGATCTTCGGAGTCGCTTATTTCTCCGGTTCACCAAAGAATCAAAATTGAATATCTGGTCGTTTTTCCTGAGCAAATTAGGTGATATTTCCATTTAACCTTACGGTGGTAAACTAAACGTAATTATAACGTATGAAAAAGCATACATCTAGATCGAGCAGATGATTCATTAATATAAGAATATCAGTTCAGTTTGGCTGGACTCTTACAGATGGTACCATCGGACCGAATCATTTGCATCACTTGTACGGAGTACATAAAGCCACTCGGTGTTTTCACGCAAATTATTCGACTAAAAGCTTAGAATGAGAACGCATAGGACACCAAAGCTGCGTTGATGTCAACGTCAACGTTCATATGAACTGCCAAGTGGCTCAAATCAGTAAAACCTCTACAACGATTTGATTTAAACTGCACTTGACAGTATCTCCAAGTGAACAGTTGTATGATTTCGTTCTTCGCTAACGAGTGACGCAAAATGTGTTGTGCTGTTGTGACTGACCGAGGTCACCGCATGAGTAAAGCACCTCCAAGCCTGCACCATAATTTTCGCGTTGCAGATAACGCCATTCATTTATTATAATTGCAAAGGTAACCACTATTGATTTACTTTTCATCAAGAAGTTACGAGCTGCGGTGGCCGACGATCATAATAAACCATAGTTACTGTGGTGTTCCACAATGCAAGGTCAACCAAACCAACCACATATGTGGGCTTCGCTATCTAATCAAAGTATATGCCCTATCATCATTACGACTAACTCTCTCGGTAGCAATGCTTAAACGTGAAAATAAAAACTCCGCTCAAAACAAACATGCCAACTGTGCTCGTTCAACGCATAAACAAACAAGTTACTGATAACCGAGGTCTCAGTCAAGGCCGTGTTTAAATTGAAGAAGGGTCACGGGGCTCTGAAATCTCGATGGGATTTAAGGTTTGGTCGGTCCCTCATGATGACCACAACTATCATCACGCTACAAACGGGGTGGTAAAGAACGACGCAGAATGGGTTCAGTCGAGGCAACCGTAAAAAAACTCCAATAGAATGAGACCCAGGCAATGATAACCTACTCTCCTTATGGACCTCAAGTCGATCAATTCAATGGATCATGAACAAGTGTTCATGCAAACAAATAATTTCGCCCACCTGTCTGTATGCGAGATTGATACACACGTGCTCAGATTATTTTCAGTCATACTTTTGACCGCCGCTGGAAGCAGGCTTAACTAACGGCACGACGGACATATTTAGTTACGCATCCCAGTCTAACTACATGACACATACCGGCCGCAAAAGTTTAAATCCGCAAGTGTTGCAAGGAGAAATGTAAAAACATGTGTCCCATAGTTCGGATTCATGGAATAAATTGCAATGGGGGAATCGATTATGTGGGCTAATTTGTGATTCCCACATGTGCGTACCCGTCAAAAAGAGACTCCACATTAACGTGGTGTGATAGCTTGTGTGCATCCATGATCCAAAGAGCTATACAGGATGGCTTATCTCAAGTCGAAGATCCAATCATGCTTGCAAGGTCAATGGGTAGAGGCCTGACGAATTATTCGCCTGGCCCTACCTGCCGGGGGTTAACCTGAGTTGGCAGCTCAGTCGGAAAAGCCAGTGGAAGAATAATTGATCCGAATAGATAGGCTCCCACTCAGCTATACCCAGCTGCCTTGTGTTTAGGTTATTGTCAGAACCAAATGCTTTGGTTGAGAACCCTAATCGTTCTTCTGCTTAGCGGCTGAACTCCCTAGCAGAACCCTCCCATCAATCCCCATGAGTTACACGTCTACAAATAATTCAATACTGCATCGGTCGTCGTGTAGGATAATCAGCGATCTTCGTGAACCTGTTGTGAGAATTCTGCTTGCATACCTATGATCGCGTGAGGGTATACGGTGAACTATCAAGTTCATTCGAAACGGAAAGAGACGTTCGACAAGACTGCCCCATCCCTCCATTCTTGTTCAACTTCGTGGTGAATGAGTTGATGGAAGGTGCCTTCGGAGGTCTTTGGGATGCAGGAATCGAAATGGCAAATGCAAGAAGGCTGTGTGATCTAGATTACGCAGACGACCTCCCGTGCCTGTTCGAATCCGCGGACCATGCACAACGTGCACTAAACAGACTATCGAGGTCTGTGGCTCGGTTCGGCAGACGCGTTGCACCTTCAAAGTGTAAAGGGCTATTACAGAACTAGACGACAGCAGCCCAGAACTCGATACTGGATGGAGAGGAACTAACAATTGTGGACCGTTTCACCTACCTTGGTAGCTGCGCGTCCAACAATGGTAGCCCGGCAGTAAACGTAAACACGCGTATACCTAAGGCTCGAATGCCGTACCCCGGACTGAAGATACCTGCGGTGTCGACCTGATATTTCACTGAAGTTGGAAGGTTGCGCGTACTGCACCACAGTTCGACCAATTCTGTTATGTGGTTACTAGTCATGAAGTATGCGTATCGCACATGTTCGCCGCTTGGAAGTCTTCGATCACCGATGTCTACGCAGTATCGTTAGGATTGGATGGAGTGACCGGGTAAGTAATGCAGAGGTAAGGAATCTAGCATTAGGTGCCAATTCTGAGAATACCTCATCTCAGCGTACGAAGCTTAGTAGACTACGTTGGTTGGGTCACCTGCTGCGCATGACGAACACTCGCCTACCATACCGTGTCCTAATTTGTGTTCCTCTCACGGAGTGGAAGAAGCCACGTGGAGGTCAGCGGATGACGTGGCGACGTAGAATGAGAAAATGTACAGCGAACCTAGGTAAAGTAAGTGCCCCACGCCTTCGTCTTCGGGCTCCAAATGACGCTTCAATTAGCTGGCTGGAGACACTGAATTATATGGCAGTGAACCGCGAACAGTCGGAAGCATGTCGTGATTTTCTGCCGACTCAGAATGATTGAAAGAGTGCAATTGTACAGTTAGTGTGTTCCACGTGTTGACTACTGCAGCATTCTTATCTTTTCCCGCCTGTATGGGCCCACTCCCTGTTCCACTTTGATATTCACTGTTTCTATAGAAACACTCGACTGTGGGGAAAAGACAGCGGTCAGTGACGCATGCCTTGCTGCTTAACGCTGAATAATGAGGATGATGGGCTCATCTGTTAGAACCTATGGCCAAAGGATCTGGTCTAAGTATCTAGGAGTTACCTCCTCTAATGTCTAACCACCTGACTCTGCTAAGTATTCCGCAACATGTGAGAATATCAAACTAATTTACTTCATCTTCACATCGGTTTATCGCGGTTATGACGACAGTGTATCCGCTTCCATAATGCACTACGACAAATCGTCATCTTGAAACCTTACGATACGGTCCCTACGTCCAAGCGGAATGAACTCCGACATGCCCAGCTTGCATGCCGCAAAACGAATATGGCAACTGAGTTCAATGATGTCTGATTACGGTATGATGTGGGAACCGAGAAAGCACGCCCGTAATCGTACATCGGAATTGTGCTTCAGCGGAGGCTCATTTTATCGGAAGAGCCCCAATTAATACTAGCTGCTCCGTGGAGCTCTAGCATGAGCTAATCTATACCATGTTAAAGTTTAGTTGAGAAAAAATAACAATAGATTAAGAAACTAGAAAGCCAAATTGATAGATTAAAAGTTAAATTTGAGAACAAACTGATGCAGTAAATCTCGTTTGCCTATGATGCACTTCATTTGCCAGGTGATCACGTTGGTTAGCGGACCATGATGGATGATGTCTTATCACACGCCTAGTCGAAAGGACTAGAAGAGACCTCGTTTGACTACCATAGCGTATTCTGCATGACTGAGGCCTGCCCTGGCTCTTGTCACAGGGAATCTGAAAAGATAAGTGAGCGATCACGGGCTGGCTACTGATACGAACGGTTGGTCAATGAGACGGACGAGATCTACCGCAGCCGTTCGCCTTCAAATCAGACTTAGAGTGCCTCAATCCAATGTTTATTTTTTACTATATTCTTGAATTGACTTAGTGGTAGAGCTTCTCTCTTATATTTCAAACCATCCAATGAGTAGACTTTAGACTGGAATCTGGAGGCGCAATAGGCGTTCCTCAAAGGAAAGACTACTAGTAATGAATCACCCATATCTTGAACTATCATCTAATTTTTAATGGCCTCGTAGATTTATGTCGACAGCAGGATCACTTTTTCATAAGTAGTAATTTAATTACCTCCTTTAAATGCATAAGAAGTGTACATTTCCCAAGAAGAGCCAAAGCCACTGAAAGCTTACCTGACGGACAAATAATCCACGATAGCAGTTGGTGGACAAAGATTTTGGTTTAATTGTATCGTGCACCTGGTACTTTTACCGGAGCTCAGCAAAAGTAATTCAACATGCAACGTAGCAAACCTGCTTATTAATCGAATACGGGAGACACGAAACCAGTGCATTAGTAAATCAACGTTCAAGTGCCTATCCTGAAGCAAGTGTGCGGGCATAAAAGTAGACCAAAAATGTAATAGGCCTCAAAGATCAAGAAGCAAAGAAGTTCGCTCACGAGTAACCCGAACATTGGAGTCAATCAGCCGGTCAACTTCAAGCCAAGTCAGTTGGCGGTTGACGACTACGTAAACTATCAGAATAAGTATGTAAGTCCACAGATTTATCAAGGGTCATCGTCGTCTGCTTGCGTCGGCGTCTACATATCTAACAATTCCGTTTTCACGACGAATTACGCTAAAGGAAGCAAGAAAAAGGCAAAAAAGTCGTAATAAACATTTGGCGATGCAAAACGTTACTAAATTTCCCAAAAAAAATAGTTTAACAAACAAACCGGTTGGGACGTCAACTCAACTAATTTCAGAGTAGTCGGCTAACTATGAGCACCAATTTCAGGACTCCACATTATTTCCATTCAGAAGATTTGTAGAATATAGACTTACCATAGGAATAGGTGCACCGAATTAAACGCTGTGCAAATTCCTGATCCGATGGAAATGGTGATCTAAGAAAAGGACGACGCAATTCCAAGCACGCCCGCATCACACGACTCAAGTAGACACATTTCACCGTCAGGCAAACTGCGCACGGGATCAAAACGAGACCCACGCGAGCCCAAATATTTACGCGACCGACGAAACAAATTCCGGATAAGGCATCTCCATCGATCTGCCGTATCAAAAGCAACAAAACCAACAGCTTATCCGATTGAGCAGCTAAAAGCAGCAAAAATGATGAAAACTTAGAATCCTTATATTACGAACGACAACGGGCGACCAGTTTTTGCTCATGATAAAACAGATCTTTCTATCTTTTATCTTTTACTTCCTAAATTACAGAAATAACAGTGTAAATCATATTTCAGGAAGGGGGCCGCGGCCAACAGAGGACGGCTAAGAGCGAAAGTTGACCGGCGGCGAGAGGTTTCGAACGCGTGACGTTCACATCAAAACGGCATAAACTCATCCACTTGGCCACCGACAGACGACCACTGAGAATCACAAATAAATAAAACAAAAAGAGTATTTCTGTTTAGCTAGGACGCAAGAGGGGTAGCAAATTGGCAACTAGGAAGCACCTCAAAAGAACAGCTTGGGTGAGAAAATAGCACGTGCGTCCACAGCGGGCTGATTGAGCAGCATAAGAAAACCTTACGATTCCTGAGAAACGCTTCTCAGCAAACGCAACCAAAAATCAAGCACCGAATGCATCATTTTTTCGTTGCTAACTCATTGAATTGTCCGCCTGAAACAAAAAGTTAACGAGAAATAGAAGAGGACCAACTACATGGCAATCAGTATAACCGCGGGTTTAAAATCAAGCATAGCCCCAACGCAACGATGACGGAAAAGACGGGTGCAATGAAGATGCAAGTACGAAAGTTGGTCAGCAAAGCGAAATACAAAGTTCCTGTTTTTGTGTTCTCACCACACACATTTGAATGATTTTTGTCTGTCTTTTACTGTTTTCATCGTGCGCGGGCCACACCGCATTCACGTCACTAATCGACTCTGAGGGTTCAAACGACGACACTCTTGATTTCTTGGGCCCTAATCTGGAAAGCGACAAGCTCAACCGAGGCCGAAACTCACACTAGGTTTCGCATGTCTCTCCGTCTAGTCGTATCCCGTCCACCACATCACTTCTGTCAACCTTGCTTAGCACGCCCAAAGATAGAACGAAATGGTTTACGATAAACAGGCACATGTACTACGCAGCCAAGTCACCGATAGTTGTGTACTTAAGTTGAAAACTGCTACCAAGGAGCAGTTCAACTAAGTCATCCGCTAAGCTAGGCATAGCATTCTCCAGAACATCCTTCGGGGGAAATTTGGATAGAAACAGGAAAATGCGGCAACTCTGTCGTACCCAACTGGAACCGGTCAAATGTAGCGAAAATTGGCCATAAGCTCTAACTCCAACTGAGGCTCGACAGTACCTCTTTTGAGGACTTTCACGTACTTTCCAGTTACACCATTCTTTATCCAGGGAGGCTTTAGGGCCAAATTGTCACCGAAATTAAAGTTCGCACAAATGTCTAAGGACAAAATGACCGTTTCTCTTTGGAATGCATAAAGGGGATTCAACTACCATGGAAGATTTTATCGACGCAGCCACGATCGGGTTTGGTGCCATTGGAATTTTCATAGTATCCTA
Source organism: Fasciolopsis buskii (assembly GCA_008360955.1). Lineage (NCBI taxonomy): Eukaryota > Metazoa > Platyhelminthes > Trematoda > Plagiorchiida > Fasciolidae > Fasciolopsis > Fasciolopsis buskii. The sequence goes on from LUCM01006116.1 coordinate 91,644, forward strand.
TGGTTGGCTCAGTCACTGAGCGGACGTTTCTTTAGATATATGGGTAACATCCAATTCCTTCAGCCAATGAGAGGACCTGCCCAAAATGCTAAACCTCATAGAACGCCATCGGATGTTCTCTTCTAAGCTGCGCTGCACAATCTTTAAACAGAGCTGGAGCACTTTTTGACGCTTTGGATTTTGGACTTTCTTATTAATCACCGCCTTAGAAGGTTAGTCTGGCACCGTGAACCGCAAAATGTCTGCCGGAATAGCTGCAGGGAAAGCTGACCGTAGAAACCAAATAAATAGTGCTATAAAGTGCTCCACCCAGCGCACAAGTCGCCGTTGTTGATAACGGATGGTCGGACCACCTAATTCGCAGAATTTTTTCGCTTATATTTAATGACCTCTCGACAGTTTCTCAGTTTGTGTGAACATTAAAATTGCACCTGGTTGCTTTGGTTTTGCTCGTTATCCTGAAGCGTCGAAGAATAGTGGAAGTCAAAAATATCGCATGACAGGAGAAATATAGAAAAACAAAATTGTTTCAAATCCACGAGCGTCACCGATTGCCGCTTTGAGCTCTATTATTCGAAGCCTTCAACCATAGTATCAAGGAATTTTGAGAACCTCAAACCAGTCATCTAACTCGAGACGGCCCACCGGCTGTGATTTGCATCCTTCCGCCAGACCATTGACCGACTATCTTTCACTGTATTCCAGCTGTTATCTGCCCGGGAGAACGGGGTATGCCGAGGCCGTCGATCTGCTTACATGCGTAACAGGTGTCCCAAGCACCTTAATCTATTCAGATCCAAAGTCTTTTCGGTCGACTGAATTCTACCACCAAATATCCTCCGTATAATTTCATCATTGGTAATTAGATTTTCTTGCGCTATACTCTCCCAATGCGAAGAAAACATTCAAACACCGAAAGTCTTCGTGCATCTTTTTTTCTCAGTGACCAGATTTTTGGGCCGAATGAGACAACCGACCTTACTACTGCAATGTAATTTCGACCTTTGACAGGCAATCAGATACGCGCCGATTCCAGCGGGAGGAAAAGTAGCACGCAAAAATTTAGTTGTTTCATCGACCAGATCGAATGTGTTCGGTTTGTTTTTGACAGGCAGTCGTACTGCTGTTGGTGGAAAATACATTCGACAACTACCTTGGGGAAATCCGTTGATATGTACACCGGACGAAAATCTAATTCCGTTTGTCTGAACGACGTCCGCTCACTTTAGAATATACTTTCGGTCTCATTGCCGAACGCAAGTTGATGCAACTCTTCGATGGGAGTCCTAACAGGGACTTGTAATAGGTAGTCCCAACCGTGAGATAATAGAATGTAATCATACCTTCATCCAATTTCGTCTTTGGAACTAATTTTTTCCCTTTTTAAGGTTGATGTAGCTGTCGATTTTTCGCTGTCATCCTCATTATACAACAAGCACCTCATGCGTTCCGACCACGTCAGCCCCCTACGAGACAGCCAACTGCCCCTCGGGTCATTCTGTTTGTTTCGGTTAACTGTATACTTTCGGACAGATTTTGTTCCTCCATTCAACACTCCAAAAGCAAATGATGATTATTTTTTATATCAGGCCTCATATATCGACAAGCACAAAGTGGATGGGTTGGGGAGTGTTTGACTTCGGCCTAAGAACGGTACAGAAATGGACATAATCTAGCCCAAACGTCAATTTTTAGGACTTGCTCTGATCCGAAAGTTGTTATCCAACTAAAACATAACTGACTATGCAGCCCATTCTTAATCTACGATAAAAAACAAGAAAACCTGTTAGCCGTAAAAAAACAAGTGCAAAACAGAATTTATTCACCAAACAATATAACAGGCGGAAGCAAGTGACAAATTGAATTCAAAAAGCGGCAGTAACCACTCACCTCGGCTGCCGTCAGACCAATTAGAGTGAGCACCAAAGGGACTGCAAATGCCAATAAATGCAAACAAGCGGACTGGGGTGAACTTGGAAGTGGCTGTGGTTGTACCGAGTGGGACGGGCGCACGATTGCACCCGGACTTGATGGAGTAGTGCTCACACATGCGATACACGTCCGTTCAGGTCCCGAAGTCATACCGGAGCTCAGACCGCCGTGCTTCCGACGCAAATGTGAGTGACGATCACAACGCGATTGAAATGTGCGACATCTGCACAAAAGAGTGGATGCGATCGCGTGAAATGTGAGCGGCCGCGGTACAGCCGGGCACAGGGGATCGTGACAGAAAGAGCATTGGAGTACTAGGCCGAGACTAGACCACTCATCACGGAGACGAAGTTCCAGATCTGCTGCATCTGATGCGTCCGCGGCGGCAGTGTTAAGTGCAGTAGGCACACGTAAACCTTGTGTAAGACTGTTGTTCACAAACGAGGTCAGAAGAGAGCGATAGTGATGGTCTACAAGAGACCACTGTGAGTCCCCCAAGTGCTGATCTATAAAATAGAAGCCAATCCAGTACAAATTTCACTATATATGCACTGAAGGACAGCATAACATCTACTATAAACTCATTACGGGTTGTCAAATTCACCAGCTAGAAAGTGTTCAGTAAATTCACTGTGTGCATAATCTCGCTGCAAATACCGAGAAAAAACCTAAAGAACGCACATCGCCTGAGAAGTCACCGAACCCGACGTTTCGAGTCCTGTGTGGCTTTCTACGGGAAATCTTCAGCCGGTCAATATGACCGACGATTGCCGAGTTGAACGCTCGGAATCTGTTCACTGAAGTATACAGAACGAACGGACTTGTTAAGTGCACAAATAAAAAAATGGAATATTTTCATTCGATATGGCATTCACTTTTAACTGCATGATATTCTTAACTACCCTTTACAATTCCACCTTTACCACCTGCAAATAGATACGGACAGTTCAGATTAACAATCACAAACAAAACGCCAATTACAAATAAGTAACGTGCGGTGGAATAAGTTCATTATACGATCACCATTACAATATGCTTTCTACCGCTTTGTTTTCGTTTTGCACCGTCGACCTCACGGTACCAGATCAGTAAACAGATACATAGATAAATATCAAAAGATTGCTAATAAACATAAGGCAGGACGCATTTACGTGAGACCAGAATTACGCAGGAAATGGGTAGAAAAAAGGGAAACAATAAACAGGAGAGAACAAAAGTGTTTTTATCGCTCAAGATCTGTTGTTCTCGCTCACCGTTTCTGTTAGCTTTAACCGAGCACAAGTACTACAGACAAGCTGCACAGCGTTCGCGTAACGGACTTCTGCTTCGGGGTAATATCACGCAGCGACATTATCGATGACTACCCTCATCTCCTAATACAAATAGGGCGGTCAAATCTGAGTTCCAACAAAGAATCAAGATAGAAATGCCTTCCACCTGGTCCATTCTCTGATTGTGTGGAGGGGAACGATTATCATTTCGTTGGTTGACTGTGAATAAGATGATTTCACATTCACTAGAAGACCAGCTGAATATAATCACGGGAAGTTCTGAGAGTGTGATGAGTTTCCACTTGTCAAGCGTCCTCAACAAAATGTACCATAAATTTGTTTGTGGCAACTGATGAGGCGACTGTGGCCACTGCTCCTTATCCCGTGACACGTTTGACAAAGTTTACCAGAAGAGGTAAAGTTCCGATCAACCGGTTACCGCCTGTTCCGAAAACGTTCTATCATCTTGCAGAGGACTTTTCAATGCAAAAAAGCTAGAGGGCACCGTCGAATAACTTCTACTTTGCTCTTGGCAACCTCCCTGTGGCTCACAAGGGGTTAATACGAGGTCATTAGGTTTTCCTGTTTTTTATCGTAGATTAAGAATGGGCTGCATAGTCAGTTATGTTTTAGTTGGATAACAACTTTCGGATCAGAGCAAGTCCTAAAAATTGACGTTTGGGCTAGATTATGTCCATTTCTGTACCGTTCTTAGGCCGAAGTCAAACACTCCCCAACCCATCCACTTTGTGCTTGTCGAGATATGAGGCCTGATATAAAAAATAATCATCATTTGCTTTTGGAGTGTTGAATGGAGGAACAAAATCTGTCCGAAAGTATACAGTTAACCGAAACAAACAGAATGACCCGAGGGGCAGTTGGCTGTCTCGTAGGGGGCTGACGTGGTCGGAACGCATGAGGTGCTTGTTGTATAATGAGGATGACAGCGAAAAATCGACAGCTACATCAACCTTAAAAAGGGAAAAAATTAGTTCCAAAGACGAAATTGGATGAAGGTATGATTACATTCTATTATCTCACGGTTGGGACTACCTATTACAAGTCCCTGTTAGGACTCCCATCGAAGAGTTGCATCAACTTGCGTTCGGCAATGAGACCGAAAGTATATTCTAAAGTGAGCGGACGTCGTTCAGACAAACGGAATTAGATT
>LUCM01006116.1:98030-117273 GCA_008360955.1 Fasciolopsis buskii
CAAATTAGCCCGGGAGCACACGACCGGTTTCGCGGTTATTGTCGCTCGTCAGGTATGCGTACCCGATGCTCTCTTGTCTAAACATCCACATACTTGTACACTCCGAATTGATTGATATTTCTCACCAGAATCGAATCTGTAGCAACAGGAGTGTGCATGGAAGCTCTTCGTCGAAGAGTCCACAGAAGAATCACAACTGTGATTCGTTGATAATTCTTTGTCAGTTGGGCTGAGCCAACCTTAGGAACGAGGGCAGAATGCCCCAGGATATATATATAAGCAGGAAGTAGTATCTGGATGCGTAAACAAATTAGCCCGGGAGCACACGACCGGTTTCGCGGTTATTGTCGCTCGTCAGGTATGCGTACCCGATGCTCTCTTGTCTAAACATCCACATACTTGTACACTCCGAATTGATTGATATTTCTCACCAGAATCGAATCTGTAGCAACAGGAGTGTGCATATATATATTCTTCATCTAATAAAATCGAAGTTTTATTACTGTTCTAAACAATGTGGCACTTGCAACTCAGGATTCTAGACTCCACAGATTCGTGACCGTCAAGTTTGAAAGTGTGTAACGTTTCATAACTATTCTACTGATTTCATTGTGCGATATGATACACAGGGTCGACTAGACGATTGTGAAAATAAGACTCATTAGAAGGTAGTTAACTCAGAACAGTGCATAAATACAGAAAACGCATACCGGCTGAAGATTGGCTCAAAGGCAATTGTTCATCATCAACCCAATCAGATGACAAATGTGATCGCTTGTATTTTTTCTTCTTTCCATGAGTGCCCAATGATGATTTGTGCTTCTCAGAATGCCCAGCTGATTTAGCCCCGTGTTGGGAATTGGTGACGAGGTCATTTGAAACATTACCGTCATATGCCGATGGCAAACGCGAGGCACTGTGAGCGATCAATGCGGGCGGCTCGGCCACGCTTGGTGAACTCTCACTGATCGACTGAGACATTGGTGTTTCGATCTGGGTGACTGTGGAACCGGGATTAGCGGCAGTCGATGTGGACTCGCTCGTATCAATGGGGCTTTTCGAGTTTAGGTCTGTCTGACTTGGTTGGGATTGCGATGTAGACACGGATTGCACAACGTGGGCAAATTGGCTGGTTGGCAATGATTCTGATAGTGGTTGCCCGGGATCGACTGGTTTGCTTCGTCGATGTCGACTAGATTGACGATTTGGTCCGTCACGACTGCCAGAATCATGAAAACGATGTCGGGTTACTGATTGTTGTTGTTGCTGTTGCTGTTCTACGTATGTCGGATCAGTGGGGGTGGATGATAGGACAATCTGTTTCGGACAGATGGATCTAGCAGTTGTGCCCAGATGTTCCAAGGTGTTGCGCAAGTGTTGTATCACTTGTTGGATTCGACTAGAAAGTGTATAATCTAACACATTGGACCAAACACAAACGGACATGAGTGGAAAGTACAGAAGGATAAAGTTGAGCACGCACAGGATTGTCTTCTTGGAACTGTGAACGGAAAGGTGAGGTAGGGATAGAAAAAAGTGAATGAGAGAGAACTATAGAATAGATCATATTGAATAGATACAAAGTGATTTGTGATACAACAATAATACCTAGCTCATTATTAGAGGCGAGGACAGTACTGTACAGTAAGGAATACCCCGCAGTGCATGGCCGTACTATCCCAATCGGGATTCGAACACAGAACAAACAATGAGGTCAAACATTTAGCCACCTGGATATTTCGAACCAGTGAATCGCGACAACTGTGACAATAGAGCAATATTTTCACGACTCCCAATGATGAATTGACTTTCGACAGTTTACAGTGAATGACCGTGGAATGAAAACGAGTCGCCAACAACTCGAGCAGATAAATTCAAATTTACTCCTTCATCACTCAGGCCTCCATCCAGCGGCGTTATTGGTGATCCAGTTTCACCCGTAGCTTAGCTATTGCACTTCGTTCACAATGGATCGATGGACTGCATCGAGGCCTCCTTTGTGATTATTGAAATTAACATAAGAGAACAGTGAGGTATAAACGCGTAAAAAATGAGTCATGTTAAACAGACAGAGGTAGGGGTATTAATAATAACAATCGTTGCATATGCATGATTAGGCAGGTTCAGATGCTGTCAGCTACTCAAATTCACTTATCATCAGAAAGCGGAGATGAACAAGAAAAGCTAGTCATAAAAATAAACCACAGTGAGAAATCCTGAAGTCACAGAATACGACAGAAGGGGGAAACGGTTCAGGCCGGATCAGTATCATTGTAATGCATTAGTGCCTTTTTGCAGAATATCGTAAAAAAAAGTCCACCTTAGGGAGTAAACTTGGAGTAGCTCGAATTAGTACGATTCGTAGATGAAGTAGAATGTGACAAACAAACACTGGGAGGCTTGGAAGGACAAAAACCGAAAAAATAAGTGTGAAGGGTTATGCCGGATATAGGATAGGCCATTGTGTTCTCACTGTGCATGTACGTTCTTTGTGTGTGTATGTCTGTCTGTTTGTGTGTGTGTGTGTGTTTGCGTGTGTGAACAACGAAAATAGACCACTGATTCCAACTGGGTGCATAAGAGCGTAGCCGACTATCGGCAGTGGAGTTCCATTACGAAAAAGAACTGTCTTCTAGATGAGGTACTTTTTTATCCCAGTGATCGTATTTTTGCTCCCGATATCATGAATCATTGAGGCTATATTAACTATACACCGTGTACGAGTATCGGAGACACAGGGATGGTTGCTATTTTGTGCTATTTTGTGGTTCAGCCGTAGCCAATCAAGGTGAAGTACCAGATTCAAAAAGTATATCGAAAAACTAAATAAAAATAGGTCACTAATGAATAATCCATGAAGGACTTTTGAGCATTCTGTATTACGAAGCAAACTATGCCAGAATACACTGGTGACAGTTAATACAATATTGAATGCAGAAACGTGGGTAGACTGTGCTCATATGGAATAAATTTACCTGACTTGTGGTTCGCCTGTGCGTACACTTCCATCTTCGCGACACGCGACCAGTTCACCCCATCCAGGAAACAGAGGAATAAGCCAGGCTAGGCAGCCGAATAAAAAGCATACGTGAATGTAGAACAGGGACGGGTCGACGGACCACGGCTGGGACGACGACGAGGAGGAGGACGAAACGGTCGATCGACCACCAAGCACCATTTTCGTTTGACAAGGACGTGTACCGCTAGCAGAACGTTCGGCACTAGGCAAAACTAGTGCATGAAACAAGTCCAAACCGGAATCAGATGGATGAGGAGAAGTAAACTGTTCGAGAAATAAGATTCGTTCGCGGTTCTGCAGCTTCATTGTTGCCTACGTAAATGGGAGAGGAAAGGCTTTGATTGTCAATGCATAACAGATATTTTATATTCACTTAATACAAGTTTGTATATAGACCACGTATCAGTAGAAAAGTAATAGAGGACAATATGGCAAGAGGAAAGGAAAAGCACTTCGCATAGTCCCCTTTTAAGAATATTAGTGCTTCTGTACTCCACGTCTACGCCATCAGCAACCCATATTGCTAATGTTTTTATCAGACGTCAAACAGAGCTTGTCACAGAGAATGGAAGTCTCCTGCTAGATGCTCAGAATATGGATATTGTGGAGTGGACATTAGCACATATCCCACTTCATCGAACCACAACTGGAAACCTTGAAATGACACGGAACCATAATAGGTCAGAAACGGAAACGCGTACAGTGGAAGTTAGCTGTAGACTACCAACAAGACATCACCTCTATTATCAACAAAATAAAACGTACTTCCGAACGGTCAATAATATATTATCATAATAAGCCGGCAGCGGTCAATTGGTCAAAACCATGGCATTCCATCCAAAAAGTTGCTGGTTCCATTCCCCCCACCGCCATTCTACTTACCCACTTTCCAACCCTCTGCTGGCTGCTATTACCTACCAGAAAATGATGTGCTTCGTGATTTCACTAACAGAAAAAATGAAGTAGAAACTCGAGTAAACACAACACTAAGCAGGCGATATAACGAATTACAAATGACGAAAGAGCCAAAACAATCTATGGATACGGATAGGTAAGATTGAAAATCCCTCGACCTACCTACGGACTAGCTAGCCACCAGTAATGAGGCAAACATTAAAATATGCGGGTTGTAAACGATGAGAAACAGTTAGAAGTACAACCGAAAACTCCTAGCGACGCTCGTGAAATCCATCCGGATTGACTTTCGTTACTGACGATTTCTCTGCTGCAAGTTCAGCTTCCACATGCCTAAGGGTATTTGAGGACGTATTATCACCCGACGTGGTTACTCACATAAAGCATCTCTAGAAATCCCATCAAACCACTTGACACTTCAAAGAAGCATTTGCTGAAGATGTTCTAACCAATGTCTTCGGGTCCTAGCGTTCACGCCAAGATGTAAGGACGTGCGTGAATGTCCCGCTCCCTCAGTCGGGTTGTCTGATCCTTTGTAATGAATGCAAAAGAGTTGGATTAAACTGATTTCAGACCAGGCAGGTCGACGTACGCATCAGCTAATCGACATCAGTGGGATTTTTCCTTCTTATTGTATGTGGCAGCCGGAGGGATGAATCCGTAGAAATGTAACAGTATATATATATATATATATATATATGCATAGATATATATTTTTCTCTATTTGAGCGCGCCTAAGGTACGTTGATCATTGTTCAACAACCAAGTGTAGCATGACTGGCAGTTAAACCAATCGACTTCAGTTCTTATTATAACGTTAAGAGGCAATCCTTTTTTTAGGAACCCAACGAACGCCATGTACCACCTTATTAATCAAATTGTGCATTGTGGAAAGACGAAAAGCTTGAAACACGAAGAAGCAATATCATGGAAACGATTCCTTGTGGTGCATCAATAATGAGAACATCCATATATGTATGTTGGCTGAGGGTGCAATGAGCTGACACTACTAATACCAAGGTCAGTCATTCTCAAGACAATTATTAGTCTAATTAGCAAAATAAACCGTAAAAGCACGAGCTGGCTGACATTACCGCAATCCGGATGGGAACCCTAATGGGGACAGGGTTGATATCCTTAATCGATGACTATCAACAAGGATGAAACATGCACTTTTATGGTACTCTCGAGGAGCGCGACCGTTTGATGGATCGTTTTAAAAAGCGAATCGCTAGAATAAACAAATTCAGAGATACCAAATCGTTGTTTTTGACTTGCACAAAGATATGTGCCGGCATCATCAATGGTACAGCAAAAGGAAAATTAAGTAATAGCAAAGAACATATCCACGCTGTGGATACAGCAAATATTTAGTTTCCAATGTTTCCCACGAAATTAGAGCAATCTGCTCAAAGTACACAAAAAGTGATGACGACCTGATACGGAAAAGAACATTTTGGTTTGAAAACTAGATCGACCTCTGACTAATGCCAACGGCTACAGTCGCTCTCAATCCAAAAGGTGATGAAAATGTAGACTGAATTCGGTCGGCAATATTCTGCGTATATTAATAAGTCAATCCACAAGAAAATCATGATGGCGGTCAAATGGATCAAGCCTATGTCAGCAAGAAGTTCAGAAGTCCGAATTTCATTTGTCGGTCACTTTGGTGGCAAAGAGTAACTCACTGTGATCCGGCTAGTTACCACATTAGACATATTAAGACCTCGTGTAGTCCCATGCTACTCCAACTTTCGGAGTCATGGTCGCCTGTTTACCTCCCTGCGTGTAATGGGTCCTGATGGACCCTTTCATTACATTGACGAATTAGGCATGCCAAAAAAATATGGACTAAATCTAGTGATTCTCAGGATAACTAAATAGTAGCTCATTTAACAAGTTTTGTACGAAACCTTGAAGTGTGACGTTGATGCCTAAGTAGCAAAAATTTCATCAAATCATCATCTCAGCTCAACGATCAGAAAACGAACGGTAAATCGATAGTTTCAGTCGGTTCTGTCGCTAATGGCTCCGTCCCAGTAATTCTCGCTTGTCATCATCACTTGCACATTGGTTAGTTCCATGCACTGCACAGTACCGTTTCGTGTAGAACGGAAACATATCGGCACAATAATACTGGGCGCGAACTGAAGTGGAACGAAATGAAAGTAATGCAGTGCTAAAAGTAGATTAAAATCAGTCAGAATGATGCATCCAAGTCAGTCAGCTCACTTCCGAACTTCGACATGCACCGGCAATTTATTTCCCGTTAACTTGAGGGAATAAAATGGCCACACAAGGAGAGACAGGAAAGATGAAGAAGTGAAACTGGCATACGAACAGCAGGGCATTTTGGTTCTATTCATGTACTGGCAAAAAATCAGAAGGAGCGGGAGAGATTTGGCATGAAGAACCGTATGACAGAGTCCGCAGAGATCACGGTTAGTTACAAACCGAACGACAGCAGTGATATCTGGCACAAAGGGTGGAGTGGTATGACACGGGGATGTTGACAGTCAGATTCATATCATCGGACCAATAGTGCTTAATATGCACTAGCTGAAAGGCTCGGGGCCTCGTAAAACGATCGCCAAGGAGGCATCTCGTTCAAAGATGAAAGATACGGTAAAACGGTCGACAAGAATTTTTAGTGTGTAATGAATCTCCAGCAACAAAATCGTGTCGTTTGATTTCTAAGGATGATTATTTAAGAGAAACGAAAAACGGTTCACCAAAGAACTAAGCCAGGATGAGAAGAGCGGAAAGCAAACAGACACGCATGAAAGAGTGAACAACAATATCTAACCAACGGACCACACAAAATCAAACAATCAATCTTCTGCGATGAACCGATGAAGTAGATGAGATGGAAAAGACCACGTGCAAGAAATAAGACAGGAACGCAGATAGAAAAAGTGAACATTGCTAATTACAAGACATCATGTAGGTGCGGATGTTTACAGTCGTCAGATTGATTCATGTATAATTCACTAAAACGGACGGCTGTCTGCTTCGAGCTGATTACTGCTGAATCACGATATTGAGATTATCACGTATGTATTCATATACAGCATAAAGTCGTGAACCGCCTGACTTGTGAGTGGTGTGCGCATATATATATATATATATATATATATATACATATATATATATATATATATATATATATATATATATATTACAAAACGTTGTTGGGCTTGACGAAAACAAGTAATCACCTCAAATGTTGTAACTCTAATTGGCAAACACTACTGAAACCGCAGAAAATTGGAAAGAGGTTTCTCGGTTTCATCTATCCCCTTCCTAGAAAGACAGCAGAATATTGTGGTAGAGGCATTTTGTTCGTTTAGTTCAGCTGATTAGAACACCGACTTCTCCAGTCGTCTAACGATGATATTTGGATGTTAGTCAATAAGATACGTAACCAAGTTCAAATGTCTTGTCGATCTCCGCAACTCCGTCGCCGCGGGTTGATTAACACACATCGAACCGCAACCGGCGTTGTTTTATTTGCCAATAATCTCCCAAATATTGCATCCGCGTTAGAAGATTTGGCACAAATTTACTGGAAAGGATACTCGCTAAATAAAGTCACAAATTCGCTACATCAATACGACAAATTGGAGCGAGGGTCAGACAAATTCTGAATAAATAAAGTGTGATAGCGAGCTGACCAATGGCAGGATATTGACTACCGCTGAAGTGTACTTTTACTGATGAAATGTGGTAGTGCTGACCAGAAAAATGATGTTGAGACAAGGGTTGTGGCAGAAGAGTCTGCAAAGGCTGATACTCGAGGGTTTCACACTGTTCCCCTTTTTCCCAAAGTAGGATGATAAACCTAAAATAACTCGACTCTAAGCCTTAGAAAGATTAACATTTGGGGCGCGTCAATTACCATCGATCGATGAGAGGGCGATAAACCAGAGAACGCAAGTCAGCTAGTAAGCCGCGAAATTGTACGTTCGGCATGCGCATCTGCATATACCTGACTAGTTTATTCGAATACAATAGCATCAGACACATTAGGGTTAGGGATATAACCATACCTTTAGTGGTGCCAGGACACAAAACAGACGTGTTGAAAATAACGATTTATAGGCGCATTGTCCAATTCACTGAATGTAAAAATGGAGTGTAGCCTGGAAATAAATTTGGTATTTTGGGTTCATTGGATGACCAGTTTATTGGGAAGGCGTTTTGAGGATTGGGCTATATCGATCAAGTAGGGTTGCCAAAAAAAACTTTATTCACCCGGTTCAAACAATCCAAAATCATATGCAGAAAATGTGAACTAGCAGAAAAAATGGAAAACTGGAGTGGCATATTTAATGCTTTTCCACAACCATCAAAAGTTCATGCCCATAGAGCATCCCATAGTATACATTATGACAAGGGCCGGCTATTACTCTGAATAAAAGACCTTTGAGAGCCGATCGTGATCATTTGGTTAGACTGTGAAATGAGACCAAACAGAGGAGCGCTTTAATGTCGACACTAAATCAAAATCAGTTCATTACAAGAAATCACATAGCCAAATTAGGACTGCCTTTAAGTGTCAACTAATTCAATGAATCGCCGGTCCAACTTTCGACAATAATTGTTTTTCTGTAATTCCCAGGCGCTTAACCATTTTGCACCTCATCGCAACTAACAAATATCTAACAGCTGCATTTCACCGGAACTAAAATTGAACTGTACCATCGATTGCAATTATGTTCGGTCAGTGATTAACCGAGCAATACTCGGTGGCATCACATGCGAAGAGCACTGCGGGAATCAGCGAACCGTCGTGGAGTGGTCAGGGATTTCATGACAACTGGTTCCTACTCGCAGGGTAACCTGAACTTTGACTGGGTAGCATAACCTTTGAGTCAGACGCTTCGTTCCCTTAGGTGCGTCTTTAAAGCTGGCTTGATGGGGATATATACACATTCGGGCTTACGTGCAAAAACTGAATCTTTGCAAAACTGGAAAAAATACTCAGAAATACAAATAAAACCGAGTCAGCCCAACATTTGATTGGAAGAAAGGCTGCTCAATGATTACAACAGCGACTCAAGGATTCCAAAAATAAAGTGGATTGTGAATTGTACGACTAGGAAATAAGCAGAGATTTGTCTATAACTCCACATGTCACCTCTGCCTCCAACCTAATGTCTTTGCCCCTTCCGCCTAAGAATAACGCTCAAACCGATAACACGCCCGATACTCCAAAAGGTTCACTGTAAAATAGTGTAGTAGATGGTTTTCAGTCTGTTAGCTCACATTCTCTCAAGCCTCGTCAGCCTCTGAATCTCGGTTCGTTCAATGTGCGCACTTTAATGCAGGCTGACCAACAGGCGTGTTTGACTCTGAGAATGGACCCACTTTCCATTGATGTCTGCGTCGTCAATCGCAATCCGGAAGGATAGTTGTGTGAAGTGCAGTTTATTTGTCACATAGGCAGACGTCCCAACAGACTGAAGCGCTGACATTAAAAAAACAAGTTTTATGACGAACTGGTCACTCTTGTTCGGAAGAGCAATACCTCTGACAATTTAATGGTGACAGGTGAATTATTGNACAAGTTGGAAAACTTAGGGCACCGGAATCCTGTTTAGGTGAGTGCTATGCTTTGCCTGTTCAGCGAACAGATAACGGGGAAGGACTTCTCCAGTTTTGTGCAGACAACAACGTATTTCTATCCAGTGCGAATTTCTGAAACAGTTCGCGTCGCACAGCGACATGGCGCTCTAACTCGACAGGTAGTCTCAGTCAGATCGACCATATTGCAGTAAGCTATCGTTGGCGTGGCTCTGTCCAGAACTGTAGATCGTACTGGTCCATGCACGTCGAATCGGAATATGCGTTAGTGTTTAAAGGCGATTTTTGATGCAGCTCAACAGCCATCGACGCAGGCCGCAAATCCGACTGGTTACCGAACGTCTGTCTGATTCGGATTTTCGCAACAGCTACGAACAGAAACTATCCGAGGAACTAAGACCTTCGACGATCTGTCATATAGACCAGCACTGGGACAAAAGCAAGCAAACGATGCATTTGGCGCAGATATCACCTGTGATTGCAGATCTGGCGTTCATCAAAGACACTGGATTTCACAAGGGGCGTTCGCACTAACGGAGCAAAAACGTCAGCTTCCTAACTGCAAAGAGGTTATTAAGATGCGTGGACAACTGCAGCGTCAATTGACGATAAACCCTAAGAATGACCGTAAAAAATGGTGGGTCAAGATATCCGAAGAGATGGAGGAGGCGGCCGCTTCAGGTAACAGTCTAAGACTGTTTAAGCTTATGCCTAACACCGGCGGGCGGAAATCTTTGGTAAGTCAAGTCGTGTGCGATAGAAATGGAGAGCTCATTCATGGTAAACAACAAAGGCTGGACCGTTGGGCTGAACATTTCAAGGATCAGTTTAGTTGGCCGCACGCTGACGTAATTAGAACGAATTCTGCAGCTGCGAATCCTTGGGAGGTGTCTATCGACCCCCCAACGGAAGTGGGAGTATAGTCGAATGTTTGGCTTCTGAAAAGGGGAAAAGAAGCCAGTCCTGGCAAACATACTCCAGTACTTTTCAAGTTGCGCGGAGAAGCCCTCATGAAATCACTTACCCCCTTGATTCGTGATATTCGGAACGAAGAACGTATTCCGTTATCGTGAGGTGTATCAAGAAAAGTAGACAGAGTGGTTGTTACAATCATAGTGGCATTAGTTCAATTCCTTTAATTACTAATGTCTTAGCTTCGATAATGCTGCGCCTTTTGATTCGCGAGAGTACATTCCGCGAACAGCAAGCCAGATTTCGTCCGTGTCGAGGTTGCAGCGACCAGATATTCACTCTTCGCCAAATACTCGCAACGTACTACAAACATTGCCGCTCTTCGATCGCAGTCCTTCTGGACTTGAAAGGCGCGTTCGACTCAGTGGATCGGACAGCCTTATTCAGTGCTCTCCAATGGAACGGTATACCAGCGTTGTTCGTGAATCTGTTGCGAGTATTCTACTTGCATACCTATGGTCGCGTGAGGGTATACGGTGAATTATCAAGTTCATTCCAAACAGAAAGAGACGTTCGACAAGAGTCCCCAATCCCTCCATTACTTTTCAATTTTGCGATGGATGAGATGATGGAAGGTGCTTTTGATGGTCTTTGGGATGTATGAATCGAACTGAGAAATGGAGGGAAGCTGTGTGATCTAGATTAAGCAGATGACGTTGTGTGCCTGTTTGAATCCGCGGACCGTGCATAGGGTGCACTGGACAGACTCGCGACTTCTGTAGCTCGATTCGGTATGTGCTTTGCCCCTTCCGTGTGAACAGCAATCATATTATTCCTGGTCGACGTTAGAATCGAACTTGAGACTGGATGGGGAGAAACTACCAGTTGTGGACCGTTTCACTTACGTATGCATCTGTATGGCGAAGGGTGGTAGCACACCTTGGAGATGAGCACGTGCATATCCAAGACTCGAGCGGCGTACTCTAGGCTGAAGCGCTTGCGGCGGCAGCAGCATCCTATTTCACTGGAGTCGAAACGTCATTTCCTGTGCGACAGTGCGCTCACTTCTGTTGTATGGTTACGAGACGTGGAGTTTGCGTTCCGAAGATGTTCGGCAGTTTGAGGTTTTCAACCGCTGATCTCTGTGTAGATATCACTAGGACTGGATGGAATGATCGCGTAAGTAATATGGAGAATAGGACTCGTGTTAGGTGCTGGTTCTGAGGACCCTTCATCTCAGTGTGTGAAGCGTATTACACTTCATTGGTTAGGTCACGTGCTGGATATGGCGAACATTTATCTGCCATACCGTGCCCTACTTTGTGTTCCTCCCAGAGAGTGGAAGAAGTCTCGTGGAGATCAGCGGATGACGTGACAACGTGGAGGAAATGCACAGCGAACTATGGTAAAATAGATGTCCCACGCCTTCGTCTTTGGGTTCCGAAAGATGCTTTAATTAGCTGGCTTGAGACACTGAATGATATGACATTGAACTGTTAACAGTCGGAATCATGTTGGGATTTTCTGCCGACTCAGAATAATTGAAAGAGTGCGTTTGTACTATTAGTGTGTTCCGTATGTTGGCTGCAGCATTCTTATCTTTTATCCCCTGTGTGGGTGTATTCCTTGTTCCCCTTTGATATTCACTGTTTCAATAGATAAATGTAATTGTAGGGAAAAGGCAGCAGTCAGTGAGGCTTGTTTTGCTGTTTAAAGCCGAATGATGATTGATGACTGAAGCAGAGTCATCGGTCGATTCAACATAAATAAAGAAATAAAACCCTCGAAGGGAAACTCGAAATAGATGACCAATATGCTTCCTCTCGTCTATTTGATACGCGTTAAAGGCCTATCACAAAAAGGTTAAGTACCGCTAATTTACAACAAACGATAACGGTATGGAATATTTCGTGCATCGGAAAGCTATATAAACGTACGATAGAACGACGATAAGAGCAGGAAAAATCGTGTAGGCTAAACAGTCAAATACCTACCATGTCTCCATCCCTGTTTTTATCCGCACATAAATCAGATGCAATGTGGCAATGTCCCCACCCAAACACAAGTACGGATACAAAATAGCCAATGTCGCGAGGCTACACAGAGCCAATCTACGTGAGTGATTCCATTTGTGAAGCTGGCCAGATTTAGTAGATAGGTAGCATCCACATAGACAAAACTAAAGGGACATAAAAGTTGGAATGAATCAATCGGATGATAGTCACGATCATCGAACCCAGTGCGATGTTAGGGGGGGAGGGGGAGCGTGAGTGACAAGGCTAACGCAACGCACCTTCTATGCCGGCTATAGCGACAGTGAGAACACAGTGACGATGCGCAGTAAAAGAGAGGAGAGTCTAGACCACCCGTGCTGATAACAGTATCAAGATGCAAATAGAAAAAGAAGAGCATAGAAGTACAAGGTGAAGCAGCAGAACTTAGTAATCTATGCTTGGATTTGACTCCTTTATCCTGATGAGTTGGTATGAGATGTAACAAGCACGCAAGCGTGGACGAACACAAATAGGTATATATAAAAAAATTGCTAGGAGGTCTGAGCTGTGAAAACCCGATCTCTCAGTCCCCAGATGCAAAACAAACCAGTGTTAACTAACGAAACGAGTCAAACAAGATCAGCATAACAGTCAATCAATCAAGAGTTGTACACATTTCGAAGTAGAACGAATAAACACTCAGAGTACGGAGTATTTTCTAATTTTTTACCTGACAAATCAGATATGATCGTTAACGACTTTCAGACTAGGAAAGAAAAAAACGGATGCACATCGAAAGAGCTTGGCTAAGAATTCCCGAGAATGAAGTAGGAATCACCGAATCAGGGACGGATGTGCATTATTGAATACAACAGATAAAGTGCAGCTAAATGTGCTTGACTAACACATAAAAGCAAGTAACCAAACCGTTGGATATGCATGTGAATTATGTGATCAACCTATCTTCAGCTGATGCACTCAAAAACCAGAATTTTTGACTAACTCGGCTGCACACGAATCAGCCGTACATTTATGCTTTCAATCACTGCGAACCATTCTAAAAAGTCAACAGCAAGACTCTTTATCTATTTCAAACCAACAGAACTGTTATAGAGAGAACCGCCGAAGATACCTACCGAATTAACAGAATTGATCTAATACCCCATGTAGACGCCTGATACGTGGAAGGGGCATACGCTATGACCTATAGGGCCAACTTCACTAATGAAAGGGCAGGAGACCGGAAACCATAGCCATGAAAGTTAGACTGTTAGAGAACCACATGAGGCGTCCACGGGTCATGTGTGACAACCAGCCACCTAAAAGCGGACAGTGGCCTAGAAACATCCGAAAGTGGAAAGAGAATCCTCAAGAATTTGGTAGAAAACCAAAAAGCTTGGCATTGAAGCACGACAAAAAAACAAATAGTCAGCAGATTGCTCCTCGTAAGCGAATTGAATCTCTTTTCGTTGCGCACATCAGGCATTCGCCTCACCAACAAACCGTTCGTTTTTGATTACCAAACTGGAAGCCGCCCATCAATCACCATCCTTGCTCCAAATGACTGACACGCAGAGAACCCGATTAGTACCGACGCATCCATAACCTTTCGCAGGTCAACTTGTTTGTGTTTACCGTTTACGAGACACGTCCAGTGACCCTCTGATATTAAAATCTTATTCGATATTTCCACGAGGTTCACCCAGTTGCAGATATCAAGTGCGTCAGTAAAATCGCCCTTGGTTTACGATGTTAATTCAAGGATTGCTTCACCTTTGTCCTTTAGATTGGCCAAGGTCAATCAGGTCTGCCTCCGTACTCACGTCTGATTAGACAGACGGGCAGCCGCCGCGTGATCCATTTGATCCACGTCCAAAATTCAAATGACGACGGTCTCAGCTCAACTTACCTCGTCTGCCTTCATTCCGATTGAGCCAAGGGTCGCCGTTCGTGGGCCCGTAGATGATCGTGATGGGCAAAGTTCAGCTCAAGTCACTTGCCTAGCCCAGTGTGCTAAAAGCAAGCAAAGTCACCATCTGTGCGTATTTAAGTTGGGGTGAGAGATCACAAGTTTTCGTTTCCCTCTAATTCCAAATTGCTTCGCTTATCTAGGCGCACCTTGTATATACATACATGCTTGACGCATGAGTGTAATGGAGGAGGCATGTCCCACAGCCAATGGGGCTCACTACACCAAGGGTTAACCGACAATGGTGACCCTGAAACTTGAAGTGACTCAGAACCACATAAAATCTCGTTAGGTCAGGTTTGGTGACAAGCTGCGGAATCAAGAGAAAATGCGCAATAAGGTTCCAAAAGATATAGTATACAGCCTACAGTCTACTCTTATACACCACCCACTGCAAGCGACTCTTAGCTTGCGCAAAATGTGCGCCGGACGAGTCAAATTGTCTCCGATTTTTACGGTCACTTTAGAATCAACCATAACATCAAAGATAAGGAGGAGGACGAAGCATTTCCTGGATGAAGAAAAACAAGCAACGATGACAGCTAACTGGTCACACAAACTAACGGGGCCACAAGTTACGTGGACCTATCGTACAGAACTAAACTCAGGGCTTATTGCTCGTGCACTCGATTTTTGAGTTTTGCTTGAATATTTAGACATGACAAACTTATTTGATTGAGTGCCAAATCTATGGTGATTTTTTAAATATAATTTTCCAGAACCATGAGTGTAGTGGGAGGAGCACACCCCATAACCGCTAAAGTTGACTACAGCGGAGGAGGGGAACCGGAAACCGGGACCCTGAAACTTGAAGTGACAAAACTACATAAGATCTCAACAGGTTGGGTGTAGTAAGCCGCAGTCAGGAACCGGTCCTCAGCGGGTCACGAGCCCCGCACTGAGTTTTGCTGCCTTGGGGGTTAAGCTCTGAATGCCTAAAAGTGCCGGCGGTGGATCCCCAAGAAAAGCAAGTCCCTTAGCCTCAGCAACTTGATAGTATTACGTCAACAAACAAATAATAGATTCACTCAATCGCATTCCTTCGTTAATGAATAATATACAAAATCACTGTGCTTACTTTCCACTGCGCGCAGACTCATCCCCTGATTCATCCGCATTTTATTTGTTGTAATTAGTAAAAATGGCAAAAAAACGAAATGGCCATAAAACGAAGCAAAAAATGTCGTCTGTTTGTGCGCTTCGATCTTTCGCATTTTAATTCACTCTGATTCCATTAATCCCTGTCTGTCATTGTACCATGCATTTTTAGCATAGGGAATGATTATATGTATGCATATATGATAATGATGATCTGAGTAACTGGTTATTAGTGATTAATACGCCCTCATTAATTTTATCGCATCACAGCGGTTTCAATATCTTTTGGTTCATTGCAGAACGAACACCCATTCCAGAAGAAAGCCGTCCCATTATATTACAATAAAAAGCAGTAGGCAAGATCAAGTGATTGGTCTCCCCAGAGGGGAGAATAGACGCTAGAGACCATTTAGGACTGTTTGTTGAAAATGGGTACGGTCCATAGTGTACCAAAAAATCAAGGCACAATAAGAAGTGCGTTAGATTTCATTGTTTAATAGCAGCGTAATTGAAATAGTTGCTCAGTTTCAGACACTTCCATTACTACGGATTACCTTAAAGACTGGTTTTACAAGCTAATATAACTGGAATAGCCGCCTAAAGCAATTTGGTTTATTCCATTAAACGCACCCATTAGAAATAGTGAAGTGACTTTCGCATGAGTACTGTAATGGAATTCTTCTTGGACGAAACTTTCATTCAGACCAATACAGAGTTTTAAAAAATGTGTGAACTGTAGCGAAATCCAACGTATTGCAAAACAGGTGACTAAGGAGACCGAAACAAGGACCTTAAGTGTTAAAATTCAAACGAACTATCAGTCGAAACAGTTCCGTTTATTCACCCAGGAACCGTGCTACAGCTCGCAACTTTGTCCAATCAAGAGTGAAACTAGTAGAGATATCATCGTTGAAAAACACAAAAAAGTTATGACTGGTACACTCGCAGGTCGACAGTGATATATGCCGCCTAATGAGGACCATTAACTCTACCGGAGCTAGTATCCATGATTATGACTCACCAATACAGCCACATTTATGACCAGACAAATCAGCGTAGCCGTGCCAGTAATCCAACGCGCCAGGGTGTAATGTTCCGCATCAAAAAGAGGTCGTCGACAGGGGAAGCTGCATCGCTCGATCCCATTTAACCTGTGGATGCATGACCAAAAAGATGGAATAAAGAAAAATAATAAAAGGATAAAAACCTTGTTACATGTGAGCACAATTGACATTATTTATTCTTTTATATCAGCTTTTTGCAAATACGATGATTAGTACTATCTTGTCTAAATCCGCCAGTGGTGATCGAAACGGACTTTAGTTATTTATTAAACGTTTTAGTCAAATGAGTTGAATTGGCTATATATAATCAAACATGAACAATCAGTAGTGGGGAGGGAGGATGACTTTGGATATCCTGGAAAGAAACGAATTTGGGCAGACCCGATTTTCGAGAGTTGTGCTCAATTCAAACCCGATACATATTAGCTGGTATGTAACGACATCAACCAACCGGGAATCGAAGCAATTGGCTGTTTAAATAAACAATGGGAACCGCAAGGAAGGTAAAAAAACTGAGAGGAACTTTTACGGGTATTTACATGGCAGATACCTTCACACCTCACAAACGAAATTTGGATTTGAAATTCGAGCTCATCAATGAAATCCAGTCGAAACATAGATTCCATTCTGGATTCGTGAATCCAAAATGCACGAGGAATATCCTAATCGGTTGTCACAAATACTCATCTGGTGAGCCCAGAGGGCACATAGATCCGCTCCGGTGAGAATCGATTCGGAAAAAGACAGTAGCGATTCAAGGATATTCTTTGTCCATGTGGAAATTTTACTACAGAAATTTTTTTTCTCTGATCCTGACGCGGATTGTTACCGATATTCCATGCACCACGGTCCAAATACGGCGGAACAATATTTGAACGCCCCAAGTGCCAGCGAATAGGGAGTATGGATTAACCGAGCAATAAAGCAGGAAACAATTAACCTGCGTAATAGCAGCAAATGCTAGATTTTGATGATGGATACTTAGTGTAAAACCATACATTGGCCTGATTTTTGATTCTATGGGAAGTGTTTTTTATCCTAGCGTGATAACACAATGAACTAGATAGTTTAATAAATAGTGAATTAGAGACGGAAGCAATTTCATACTGGAGGTTTTGGAAGCCACACCAAAATGACCAAAATATTCCTGAAAGATAGCGGCAGGCTCACCGATTGTCAGTTTATTGATGACGGATTTTTAGGAATACATGCGCCAAATTGTTGAATTAATCTCACTTTGTTCTCTCTAGCAAGCTCGTCATGGTTGAAATATACAAATGATAGTTAAAATAGGACAATAACTAAATTTCTAGCCCATTCACGTCCCAGATAACTCTAATGCTTAAAGCTTCTTATCAAAGAGACTAGCCAGTTCTGGCTATCGAGAAGAGACGCAACAACAGAGAAGAGAAGAAACAGGAACATTGTAGTAGTTCTCATCCACTAGAACGATTTTTCTGAATCGCTGTATGTCCAGGAATAAAGAAACTCGGTTCCATAAACCAAAGTTTGGGGACCCTAAGCGGAATCTTTCGTCAGAAGGCCTAGTTCCTAAGTCAGGATAGTTGGACAAGACTTCCGTTAACCATTGGAAGTTGATCATCAATATTCCAGTTCAAACGCCTTGTAGTCATTTTATCTTAGGAACGTAGGAATCCAGGAGCCTTAACAGGTCCATGACCAAGGAACAGAGATAACATGCACCTGCTAGAGTACGTTGTATAAGTGGCGGAAACTGCCTGGCAGGCACTCAACCGTTCAATGTAGGCACACTAATGGTCAATTGCAATAGAGCATGTTCCACATGTTTTTTTTTCCAGTTCAGAAAACACATCGTCTCAGCTGGTAAGGAATATGGATTACCAGGGCCTTGTTGAGATACCATTGTCTTTGATAACTGAATATAAATGCATACAGTAGGATCTATTAGGGATTGAAACACAACCACTTACATCCGCGACAACCAGTATCCTCGGAAAATGTTAGGAATGCTTTACGATGTTGCACTATATATATATATATATATATATATATATATGCTCTCTTGTCCAAACATCCACATACTTGTACACCTCATCAAAAACCGAGTATCCTCGGGAAAATGTTAGGAATGCTTTACGATGTTGCACTATATATATATAGTATAATATATATATAATATAAGAAGCAGGGAAGTTAGGTATCTGGATGCAGTTGAACAAAAATTTGCCGGAGCAACACGACCGCGTTTCCCGGTATTGTCGCTCGTCAGGTATGGCGTTAACCCGTGCTCTCTTGTCTAAAACATCCACATACTTGTACACTCCGAATGGATTGATATTTCTCACCAGAGATCGAAATCTGTAGCAACAGAGTGTGCACTTGAGAAGCTCTTCGTCCGAAGAGTCCACAGAAGAATCACAACTGTTGATTCGGTTGATATTCTTTGCTCAGTTGGGCTGAGCCAACCTTAGGAAACGAGGCGCAGAATGCCCAGGATCATAATATTAAGCAGGGAAGTAGTAGGTCTGGCATGCGGTAAACACAAATGTTAGCCGGGAGCACACGACCGGTTGTCGCGGTTATTGTCGCTCGTCCAGGTATGCGTAATATATATACAGATTCGATTATGGTGAAGAAATATCAATCAATTCGGAAGTGTACAAGTATGTGGATGTATTGGACAAGAGAGCCTATATTATACTAA